>QEPC01007483.1:1963656-1982651 GCA_003113815.1 Sphenodon punctatus
GTTTCTTGCAAGCCTCTCCACCCCTGGTGCCTGGAAGACTGCTCCTCAGTGACTGACACCTCCCTGTCATGTTTGACCTTCCAGTGAACCTTTTTTTGCCACCCGAACTCATCCGAACACGATCCAAACTGACCAAACTGTTCAGCCATTTCGCCGTTCGGTGTTCGGTTTGTTCAGTATTTTCGCGTTCGGGCCTGTGTTCGAGTTCAGTCATCCGAACAGGCCGAGTTTGGGCCAAACTCCGAACTGCCGAACCACGTTCGCCCATCCCTAATGCCACTTCCTGGCCCTTGTACTGATTCTGGGCCCTGCCTCCTCCTGTATGCCATTACTGGGCCCTGACACGCTGTTTCCCCTGCTTCTAGACCCTCCAACCAGGTGGTATTTTGTCATCCTCCCCCCACCCCATGCCATTTTCTTGCAGTCCCTGCACAGATTCTGGGCCCCTACCGGTTACCTCCAGTGCCACCACTAGTATGTGGTTGTGAGTGTTTCTGTATGTGTGTGGGTCTGTGAGTGCATGCGGGCAAGCATATGTCTGAGAGAGCATGGTATGGAGCCCAGTAATTTGAACTGCCCCAGGAGTCTATAAAACCTATTTATGCCATGGAGGGTATCATACTACTTAAGGAAGTGATTACCATACTGCGTAGTGCACCAGCCCAGGACAGCATTGATTAGTCTGAAGGGTGCCAATCTGGGCCCCAGCCATCAGAGCCGTGCAACTAGGCCCCTGGCCCTACCATTGGTGGGAAGGGGGAGCTGGTGGTCATGACAGGGCCCCACACTGCCTGCCACCCTAGGAGTGTGAGAGAGACCATGAAGAAGTCACTGAGGGGCAATTACCAGCCTCTTTGAACACACTGCCCAAATGAAGGGCCATGGCTTATAGGACTTACATTAATTTAAACTAATAGGGGAACTTTAAGAGCATAAGAAGTGCCATACTGAGTCAGACTAATGGTCCATCGAGCCCAACATTCTGTCTTCTGACAGTGGCTAATTTTGGTCGCATGGGAAAAGTATCAGCAATCACAATGGGCAATCCATTCCATGTTGATCACTCCCTGCTTCCGACAGTAAGAAGTTCCCATCTCATACTCTACGTGGCTAATAACTGTGAATGGACCTATTCTCCAACAACTTATCCACCTAGCCCGTCGCTTTGACCATGTGCAGCCTCTCCTCTCCTTTCTCCACTGGCTCCCCTTTCCTGAGCATATTCTGCACAAGTGCCTCGTCTTCACCTACAAAGCCCTTCACAACCTCGCTCCCCCCTTACCTCTCTGCCCTGATCTCCCTCCGAACCCCTGTTCGAGCACTCCGCTCCTCTTCCATCCCCTCCCTCCCCCTCCCACGCCTCCCCGTATGCCTGGAACTCCCCCCTGGCCTTTTCCACCTTGCCCCGACCCTCCACACCTTCAAGTCCCTCCTCAAAACCCACCTCTTCTGCTCCGCCCTTCCGAACTCCTGCTAATCATCCCCACCCAGGATTATCCCCTACCTGTTAACTGCAAACTCCCAAGGTACTGTAACCAAGCCAAGAACGTGCACCTGAGTTCTCGCATTCTCGTGAGTGTTGCATCCCTTGTCTCTCCCTCTGTTCCCCCTTCCCTGTCTCCCTTCCCCCTGTCTTTAGATTGTAAGCTTTCAGGCAGGGACCGTGTTTATCTTATTCTCTGTAAAGCGCCAGGTACATCGCTGGCACTATACAAATGCTAATAATAATAATAAATTAATTTGCCCCCTGGCCTCACTTTCTTCAACCCTGGGTTAAACTCTATGTAAAGACGATGGAACAGTTACCACAAATGGGGTAGGAAGTTGGTTTCGCTGCACCACCTGCTGACAATGTTTATACAATATTTATAGTTCTTTCCAGTTGCACACGCTAGGCTAGATTCTCAGCTGGTTCAAACTGACATCAGCTAAAGATCTGTCTTGCTGCATCAAAATTATCTGCACGTCCTGATTAAACAAAGACATTGTAAAATTGGAAGACAGCTATAATATATTAAACAGCACAATAAAACCATCCTCCCCCACAGTAAACAGGATCTCTGTTATTTTGCAACAGCGTCCCCATGCTGAATGATAAAAGGTATGTCGCACAGCGCAACGCAGTAGCAGGAGAGTATTTTGAATGCCTCAAAGGACATTTCAGACCCTTTGAACGTGATAAGAACTAAATTCACAGTACCCGGGTTTATTAAGAGGACACAAGAAAAGTCAGAGCTTTGCTGCAACTCAGTAAAGGGAAGGTAGGTGGAGGAGGCTTGTGCTGGAATTGAAGGGCTGAAAACATGCACAGCCATTGGGATAACTAGAAAATCACTTAATCACTCATCACAGCTATAGTGCTTTTGGTGTTCAAAGTGCATTAAAATCCTCGCAACAATCCTGGGAGACAGGTCATTTTTATTCCCATTTTACAGAGGAGAGACTGAGGTTGAGAGGGACTGACTGACCTGAGCATATCCAGTGAGTTCATGGCTAAAGATGGAATCGGAACCCTGGTTGACCCTTACAACCCTGCGATGTTGGTGATCATTATTCCCATTTTACAGACAGGAAACCAAGGCTAGGAGATGGTGACTTGCCCAAGGCCACCCAGTGAATACATAGCCAATATGGGAGTTGAATCTTGGTTTTCCTGGTCCTCATTGAACACCTTATCCACTAGGCTACATTGTCTCCCTTCAGAAAGTACCTCAGGTGTCACATTTTCAGCTGGTAAAACTAGTTGCAGAACCGTGGCAAATTAGCATCTGCAAATTTGCAGAAGAACTGGGCCAGCTGAAAGGATATAGACGGCCCAACCTGGACTATATTTTGGGCCCCTCCTAGCAGGACTTTTCATGCACATACTTGCTGTACAACACATACACACATACCACTTTGCTTCTCCTGGTCTATTCTTCTCCACCCATTCCTTCAGTGTCTGGCACACTCTGCTTCCTCTACCACCTGCTCAGTCACCTTACCCACAGCCCACACTGCTCCTCAGCCTCCACGCCCATGTCATCCATCCTACTCTGTTCCCTGCCCTAGCTTCCCTCCCAAGCACCTCCAATGATAAGTTACTAACCCTCTGGGTTTTATAGGGAATCTCCAGGTTTCCACACATCGTCTCCAGGATCTATTTCCCAAGTTATCCAGGTGTGCTGTTAATTCATAATAATTAATTCTAAGGGGGCAAGGCCCTGTCAGAAAATGGACAGGGCAAAAGGCTCCCAAGGTCCCGTTCAGATGTGGCTCCGCCCCGGCAAAGTACCATGATACCATAGCACTTTGATGGGGGTGTGGCCACATCTGGAAGAGGTCGGAGAGTCCCTTTGGCCCACCCCATTGATGATGTGGGTAAAAGGGACTGGGAAGGTGGGAACCCTACCCATTGGGGAGGGCTCCAATAGGGAAGCAGGAGGAGCAGTGGTTGGGCTTCAGCAGTGCACTGGTCCCAGGGTGAACACACACTGTGTGCAATGCAATGTAGCAGGGCAAACCATGAGGCTGGGGGGCTTCCAAGCTGCAACACGTCCAGAGACTTGGCCTCGGGAATGGTTTGTACACGTATTCACATGAACATCTGGTGCATAGTAGAGCTCTCTACCATGTGATACATTCATCATAGAGGTTTTCCACTATTTTAGGGTTGATGAAATGGGCAAGCTGGTAAGTCCCTGCAGGACTGAACCCCTAGGAAATGAGCCATCGTGCAGTTGGTGCCTGTCCCTTTAAGGGAGCTTGCTGTCTTGAGTGACCATTCTCCCTAGTCCCTTCTAGGGCTATATGGCCTGTGCGCCCTTGGACCAATTCAGTCTACTGCCAAGACAGGGAGCTGACAGGGGTGCTGACCCTGGGACTAGTGGAAGTGGAGCAGGCTGCCAGAGACCAGGATAATACAGTGCTACCGGAAGGTGCTGAGCACCAAAGAAGAAACGGATGACTGGTGCGCTCAGTGACAGGCTTGCTACCACAAGAAACAAGGTAAAGGACCGCTACGCAGAGAGACTGCTCTTATAGATTTGGAATGTGCTTGTACTGGGAACTGGTGGAAATACACTGCCAATTAATGAATAGACTTGGTGAGAAACAGAGCGGTGACTTACTGTGGGCCTTGAGCTGGACATACTGATGGCTATGAACCCTCTGTTCATGGACGACTACTATGAGCAAGGTAAGTATTCACACTAGGGGTGCTTGCAGACATTACGGACCTCAGCGGCACCACAGATTTGACTCTGCTTTAAGTGGCCTTTTTTGTGACACCTAACCGATCGTTTCGGTGTTATCACCAAGCTTGATGCTTCTACCACCAGCCACAGCAGTGATGCCACTGTGCAGAGCTGTTCAGACGTCACGTAAAATACCACAAAGAGGTAAAGCAGAGGCACAAATATGGTGCCATCAGTGAGCTCCATGGGGGCAGTTGTAACATCAATCGCTCAGTATTAAACCCATGGTAACAGCCACTACCACTTGTAAGCACAATGTATTTTGGGAATGCTTGCTACAGGTTTGGGTCCCAAACATGAAGCTTGTTATGTCTGAAGGCGTTTCACTATGGCGGGGGTGGGTAATCATTTCCCCTCAGGCGCTGGATCCCCATCCCCGCAGGACTCAGCAGAGGCAGGGAAGTGAGAGAACATGAGGGGGTCATGCCAACTAAATAGGAGGCGTGGGCACCAGCTTAGACGTGCTGGCTGCCATGTCATTTCAATGGGAATTCAGGAGAATCTCTGGGGCCATTCAGTGGGCTGTAGGCTCCCAGCCCCTACACTGTGGTATTGTTGTCTGCTTGAGGCCCCCGCTTTAGGGTAACACTGACACCCGCTGTCTCAAAGATAAAGATGCCATGGAAGATGTATTCTACAAAACAATCCCGTGTTCACCGAAAGGCAGACCAAGATGATTTTTTCCTCATTTTTACAAACACCAGGCAGAGGGAGAGAAAATAAACTGCAGTAAGCTTGCACAAACAGGAAGGTCAAGCAGACTGGCCCAGTCTTTCAGTAGGCAGGTTGAGAACATGCACCGTCTGCCATTTAAGTCAACAAAACAAAAGCAAAGAAAGAAAGAAAGCCCTCTTGTTACAATACACCCTATTTTTTTTCACTGTGTTCCCTCACCACTCCCAAGTGCAGAGTATTTTGAGTATTCCCTTCACCACACCATTTTTAAAAGTTCCCCTGCCCCCTCAGCCTCTGCCGCCCCCACACACGTGCACGCTCTGTATTCTGGACTCTCTTTTCTTTCCCCTCCAGAAACTGCAGGCGCTCTCAGTTATGTCCTCTCGCTGCAGAGCAGAGAGGTCACAGGCAACAGGCTCTTTACATGATAATAGAGCCATAGCTTCCAGCGGCATTTCACAAAGCCTGGCAGTCTTTTTTTGTCTTCCCCTAGCATATTTATTCAGCTTGTATTAGCAAGCACCAAAGCACAACCCAAATATTCAACACATTTTTTTTTCTTCACAACACACTTGTGAGGTGGGGAAGTGTTACTATACTAAGCTTTTCTTCAGAGAAGAAAACGGGACAGTGCTCATTTGCATAAATCTGCAGGGGCTCCTGCATGTGAATTTATGCAAATAGTTACACATGGCTTAACAATGTGGCTGGGTTTAAAAGTCTCTTATTTCCAAGTATTATAGTCCCATAGCATGCCATACAGCAGACTCCCCAATGGCCCCACAAAGCCCCAAAGATACAGACACATCACAACTCCATAGAACACGCCCCCCCACCCGCAGAGCAGACTCCCTCACATAACTGGACCGAGACAGCCACAGAAAACTGACACCTCCACAACCCCATAGAAAAAACCATGCACCCAATAGCACTCTGTCATGCATCCTGTATATAGGCATATATGTTTGACCATCTGTGTTTCAATATATTGGAAATCAGAATTAGCCTCTCTGTATGATGATGTCTTAAAAGAGCTGTCCTATAGTGACCTCTCTACTGAACTCTTGACCAGTTACTGGAAAATCAGCCTGTATACTGGAATAGATGATGTAATCAAGTCTGTTTCTTAATGAAATTAACAGTTTCTATTGATTAGAGTCAAAATACATGAGTCTCAGGCAGGGCAGGAAGAGGCCTTGTTTGTTTGGAGTTTACTCATTGTTAATCCTATCTATACGATAGCAACCTGTTTAGTATGTGTCAACAGGTTTCTTACTATGTATTTTGAGAAAAATTTCTCCCTGTCAGCAGTTTTGACCTGTTGTCATTTTTAGCTGACCTCCAAGCATCTTTCATTGTATAAGAAGAGAGAGGAAAGATGGATTTTTCAGAAAGCTTCCTTTCCTGAAGCTTCTCTCACTTCTTTCAGCTGGCAGAATGGGGAAAGGACTGGGTAATATGTTATATCCTATATGATGCACTGAGTCAACCATAGCAATAATACTTAGAGCATATGTTATATCTTATAGATGTTAAGATCTTTGAATTTGTAACAGAGCTGTTCTATAGTGCTTTATACCCCATTCCTCTTCCCTGCTCTCGCTGTTTCTCCCTTTGCCTCTCCATCAACCTCTCGTCAATATGGAGGGTCAAGGTTACGATTTCCTCCAGGGTCTTGTGTGTAGTTGCAGCCCCTGCTAACTGGTCTTTGATTTCCTCATTTAACCCTTGTCAGAACAGTGCATGTAAAACAGAGTCCCCCCACCCTAAATCAAAAGCCAACTTTCTAAACTGGGTAATGTAATCCAATAGCAGAACCCTCCCTTACTTTAGGTGGAGGATGGCTTGCTCTGCAGCTCGTATGCCGTGGGGATCGTCAAATAAAAATCGAAATTGTTTTAGGAACCCTTTGTAATCCTGTAACAGGGCATCAATAGATGCTAACAAGGGAGTGGCCCAATCCAAGGCTACTCCCCCCAAGAGGCCGATAATAAAGGTGACTTTAGCGTGCTCAGTCCTATAGGTTAACGGTTGGGTTTGGAATGTTAAATTACTAGGGCTGTAGCGGAATATCGCAGCGGTAGCTATTTCCGGCGGAAACAGTGTTTCCGCAATTAGTGGAACGGCATGGCAGAGGCTTTCATTCCGCGGTTTCATTCTGCGGTTCCGCTTATTTAATTCCGCAACTTAGTGGAATCGTGGAAACATGACATTTTCGCTATTTCCGCAATTCCGCCAGTGCCAAAAAATAGCGGAATAGCGGTTTTCCGCGATTTCCGCAATTCTGCGATTTGCAGAATTCCGGCAGAATTAGCGGAATATCCGCAGAAAAGTCGCGGTGTGGCGCGGGCAGTTCCGAAATGGCGGAACGGAATCGCGGCACGGTAAAAGCTGCTGCCACATCAGCCCTATAAATTACATAATGCCAAGAAACCTTGGCATGCTTTTCTATCACCGTAGACTTTATCCGGCCTAGGGGCCTTAGGTTCTCAGGGCACCGGAGCTACCGGGGAGGGGAGAGATTGTGGTAGAGGAGCGGAAAGGGCATCGAGGAGCCCTTCCTCCTCCATAGGTGGTACCCTGGCATCCCGCAAAGCCTCTTGCAACCCAAGGTTTTGCTTATGCAACTCCTGATTCCCCTCCTTCAACTCTTGGACCTCCAGCGTGACTGCCTGCCCTGCTTGCAGCAGGTCTTGTATTTGTGCAGCCGAATCCATCCTGGAGGGGAGGAAGGTAATGCCGGTAATTCTGCCACATTTGGTGTTGATAGGGAGAGGGGGAAACTCCTGGAAGGGCGCCTCTCCAGGGGGACACACGTGGGGTGTAAAGAATTCCCTCATGTTCGTGTTTGGGCTTTCCTTCCTATCTGGAGGGCAACCCAAATCATCACAGGGAAGGAGAGGACACCACTGCCCTGGAGTAGGAGGGGGAGGACAAGGGATCAAGGCACACCGTTCGCTCACGCTCCTGAGGTCCAGAACACCGTGCACAGGACCAGTGCAGGGAGGGAAACCAGGGGTGGGGGAGCGGGCAGAGGGGAATAGGTAAGGGGTGAGGGAAGGAAGGAAGGGTCTAGCGTACTAGGAAGTGGGTAAGGAGGCGAAAGGGAGTGGGCAGAAGGGGGGGTGAAGGAAGGACACTTGGTCGGCACACTCATGCTGGTAAGGAACAACAAAGGGCGCAGGAGGGGGGGAAAGGAAGGTCACAAGCTCCCACACGCTCACATGCACAATTCTCAACTATAGCACCAGCAACGGGGATACAGGTTTGCTCAAGGAAGGGGCCAGCCTCTCTTATGATTACCGGCGGGGTTTATCTGGCCCGTCGGTTCATTTATAGCTCCCTGCGCGCCGTTATAGGTCCTCCCCCTACATTCCCTGATGCCCCGCTAGGCGTGCGTTGTGCCTCAGCAGGGCGTGGTCCCCGGCCCTTGCGGGGATCGGCTGAGCTGGACCCGCTTCCTTGTTCCTCCCACCTACGGCGGTATCGTTCATTAGCGTCCTCCCTGGTTGCCTAGCAACCCGGGATCCGACTCGTCATGTCCGCGTTTCCCTGCGCGGCGTGACAGTAAGCGTCAACAGCACAGAGGGATGGGTTTTTCTCTCTCACGCCACAGCTCTGCCTCTGTGCCACATGGGGTAAGGAATCACCCTCTCTGCAGAAATGAATAAGCTGTGGTTGGTGATGTAATGATCAATTTGCTCTATCATGTTAACTCATCCATTCATCATTTTCACCTGCTGTCAAGGGCTACGGGCCGCCTTTATTGACACCAGATCCTGACATTATCGACAGAGCAATAGCCTTTGAAGGTAGCTCCCTATGGCTCAAGGCTACCATTGATTAAAGGAGCTGATAAAAGACTTGCTGTATGTTAACCCATTCTCTCACCTAACAGCAGTGAATGGTATCTCGCAGAGGACAGTCTGCCTATCCTGGTGCATGGGATGTCCTGTGCCTCAGGCCATCTCAGAGTGTCCACTGGACAGCTCTTCAATCTATCAGCGAGCAAGGGTTTTCATCTCCATCTTCTCCTGGCATCCCCTTTTGTAGCTTGTCTTCTGGCCTGTCATTAAACCCCCAGGATATTACATACAAACGGTGCAAATGAGTCCTAAAACCCACCTCTGATTGGAGGCACTGTTTTTGCTTGTTTGTTTTTTAAACTGTGTTTAGGCAGCGCAGGTGAAGGATGGGCTATTCTCACACAGTGATTGTTCAGAAATGTGGAAACAAAAAACCCTGGGAGTAAAACAGTACCCTTAACAATTTGGTAAGCAGAAAATGAATGGTAAACAGTACACAGAAAGTCAGTAAATCGGAACAGTAGCTTGCAGTATTTCGCCCAGGCCTTTGGGAGGGAGGGTGAGTAGGGTGGGTTTTTTTTAGTTCCCCCACCTATTTTTGGTTTTTATACTGCTATCTAGCCCTGTTAATTATTTTTACAATATTTATGATTATTTTAAAACTGTTTTTATTGTATTTTAAAATGCTGGAAGCCGCCCCGAGCTGCATGGCAGGAGGGGCGGGGTAGAAGTTTATAAATAAATAAATATAAATAAAATCATATCGGTATTGTGAAATGGTCAGGAAATTGACCCTGGTTCCCAAAATGGCAAAATAACTCGGAAGTAAAAAATTTGCTGCTCGTATTAGACTACGCCACTTTCAGACATTCTCCCCCACCCCCAACGCATATTCTGGCTGCGGGGAGAATGCATAGTCAGGATATGCGCAGGGGTTGGCTGGTCTGAAAGCCCCCCCGCCCGTGCGCGACTTTGCCAGCAGACATGCACAGGGACACTCGATTTCCTGCTCTGCATCCCTGCATGTGTCTGCGGGCAAAGCCGCACAGAATATGCACAAGCGGGGGGTGTCTGAAAGTGGCCCTAGTTTCTACCTCTCTGGTATGAAGAGAAAACTCTCACATGGTGAAACTGACTAGGGGAATCAGGCTTCCTCTGCTGAGTGAGGAGAAGCCTCTTCTATGTGAAACTGACTAGGTTCTACTATCTACCTCTCCTGTATGAAGAAAAAACTCTGCCATGGTGAAACTGAATGTGTGTGGGAGAGGGCGGGGTGTGTATGTCAGGTTCAGTCGACTGAGGTGAAGTGAAGTCTTTCCTTGTTGAAACTAACTAGGTTCCAATTTCTACCTCTTCTGTGTGAAAGAAAAACTCTCACCTGGTAAAACTGACTGGGGAAACCTCTCCTCTGTGATGAAATTGACTAGGACGCCCTATGTACGTCTCCTGTGTGAACAGAAAACTCTCCCATGGTGAAACTGAGGGGTGGGGGTGGGGGTGTTGTTTCAGGCTTCATCCCCTGGGTGAAGAGAAGCCTCTCCTAGGTGAAACTGACCGGGTGTCAGTTTTTACTAGGACTGAAATTAGATTTAATACCATCTTGGTGGATTTGAGAACCTCTAGGTACTCAACAATGTCTCGATCAAATTTTGTTTCTCGATTTACCAATTTCCCGCTTACCGGGATTCTATTTACCACTTTGTCATCAATTTCAAATCCCAAGAGGTAATACCAGCACAATACCACGATTCTTCTATCTTCTCTGAACTTCATTTTCCCTTGAACTACATTGTCACTCATTTGCTGGTACACAGATACCTTTACAAATCTGCAATCCAGTTGCAGATTGGTCAAACCAAAGGGAAGAATATACAAAAACAATCGATAGGAGGCACTGGAGGCATGGTTTTGTTTGTTTGTTTTAAAATGTTGTTTGCACCAGCAGGAGGGAGGTTAAAGAGTGAGCTATTTGCCTAGTCGGTAAATTGGGATGGGATCTCTTGCTGTATTGCGAGAATCAAGAAAGTGTATCAGTATCAGGAAATTGTTGGGAAATCAATCTCAGTTCCTGAGATGATGAAATTACCTGCGAGTAAAAATGCTGCTGCTCATTCCAGCCCTACCCTCTACCACTGGGTGGCCAAGACATTATTGGCAATTGACAGACTGATCATGAGAGATATACTGCTCCCCAGCTCACTGGCAAATTTACATGGTGGAAGGACAGAGGGCTGTGTCCCTTTTCCAATTGCCATGATAACATGACAAACGGAAGAGTGGTGTAGCTATGCCCAAAGCGGCAGAGCAAAGGTCTTCCACTGTCTTCCGTTATGACATCATAGTGTTTGGGAAAGAAGTTTAGCCATGCCAGAGCTACCTGCCCCTCCTCTCTATATTTGCAGGCAGACATGGCTGGGCGGTTGATCACCTGGGATTGCTGCCTGGGCAGGGTCGCTCCCTGCTCAGACAAGTCTGAGCACCTGTGCTTTCATGTTGTAAGGAGGTGCCAGGTCTGAGCACCTGGATCTAACTGGCCCAAGTGGGGGCAATGGGGAGAGAAATGCTGGGTAGTTTGGGGGAAAGGGTATAAAATCCCCAACTGGGCTCAGAGGAGAGGGCCAACTAGGGAGGTGCAGAGCACACCAGAGGCTCACGGGGATTAGCTCTGTGGAGAAGGAAAAAGAGGAGAGGTAGGGGCTGGAGTAGGTAGGTTTGCCTGGAGCTAGCTAACACAGAGAAGGGTAAAGCCAGGATTCGCTGTGGGGTTGACTTCAGTAAAGGAGGCCTGCGGCCATAATTCAGTTTGCCAGCTGCCAGGTTATTCCAAGAGACTGGATTTTGACCAGGCTCCAGGAGAGCCCTGATACTTCCAAGCCAGTCACGGGGTGCCCTTGGCTAACTCAAAAAACCCAAGGGCTTCTGGGGTCAGCTATGTTAGAAAGTGGAAGGGCCATAGGGACTTTCCTGATCCATTTCTGATATGGCCCCTGCCCTACAAAGCATTGCAATGTCACAAGATTATTCCACAAGGGTGGGGTTACACTAACAAGAGGTAGGGCAGCCCCTTTGGCCCTCCCTCTTTTCAATGTGGTCCTGCCCCTCTGTTTCTTCATGGAGGGAGGTGGCAATCTCAGCTGAAATACAGACCAGGATCAGTGGAGAAAAAGGGGTGATCAGAGTCTGCATAGCTGAACAGCTGCTCAGGGAAGGACAGTTGCCATTATACTGGCAGAGTGAAATCCAGGATCATTCAGAAGAATGTCTGGAAAGCAAATATAATCCAGCCAGGCAGCCATCAGACACTCCACATTCCTATACTGCTCACCTGCTCTACACAGAAAGCTGGAGACAGCAGACACAGCTCTCTCTGCCAAGAGGAAAGAAACATCCGTAGCAAATCAGAGGAAGGGGATAAAAATCTGTTGATCGTGCTCCGCAAAGAGAACCAGGGAAGTAAAATGAGCTTGCTTGGGTCTGAAATGAAGATGAATCGACAGTGAGTTCAAGATAATTCATTCTTCCACCAAACACTTGACTCTCCATCAGGGGCACCTCAAAGGCTTGTCAGGAAGAAGCAGGGCTTTTATTTGTTTCTATGGTTGCCATAACGATAGAGCCATAAGTCACGTCAGCCAGCAGCTGAGGCACTGCTTCCATGATTTATGTCTCCTCAGGCTAAATTATAAACTTTCCCTTTGGAATCAGTGACAAAGCAGGAGTGCATGAAACCCGCAAATCGAGATGGGGAGAGGGAGTGGGGGAAGGCGTTCAGTGGAGCAAAAGCAATTGTAGGTAGGAAAAGGAGATCAAACTCTCAAAGTGGAACGACTGGCCAAGAAGCAGGTGCAAACTGGCATCAGGCCCCGGGTCGTATCGCGGCCCCTGTGGTTGACTGGGGACGCCCCAGCTCGAAGTTTCCCGGATGGCGACGATGGGGAGGGCGTTCTCGGTGGCTGCTCCCAGGCTGTGGAATTCCCTCCCGATGGAGGCCCGCCTGGCCCCGGAACTCACATCTTTCCGAAGACAGTGTAAGACCTGGCTGTTCTGCCGGGGCTTTGGGGAGGGTGGGGGGTTGGGGAGAGTGGGGGGTTCTGCCCTTTTAATGAATTTTTTAAACTGTGTGTTATTTGCTTGGTTTTTTATTATTATTATTATAAGTTTATGTTTGTGACCTGCCCCAAGCTTCTCTCTGTGAGCAGGAGGGTGTGGGGTAGAAAAAACTGAATAAATAAATACAAATAAATAAACTGCTGTATCCTCTAGGGCTCCATTTACACAACACAGAGTGGGTAGCAGCACAAACTCACATTCTAAGTGTTGTGCAAAATCCTTACCACATTATATTCTTCTTGGTGACCCCTTGTTCTTGGCCAGCAGATGCAAAGAGTTTGCTTGCAAGGATCAATCAAGTACTCTATCAAGTAGCCGTGGTGTTGTATGATTTGATTAACATGGGGCAAGTTTCCATAACTGACAAATTATTTTCTGCTTGCCATTTCCTACATCTAAAAGACCATAGAGGTGTGACCAGAGAGTCCCGAAGAAGGGACTTCCTCCTCCCTTCCAGTGAAATGCAAGGAATCAGCAGTTGTATGAATGCATTGCTGTGCAACAAGACAGCACAGGCTAAACAAAGGCTCATTCACACAACACCCTTCTTCCCTTGCAAATTCGCTTGCCAACATCCTTGCAAACTCACCACTTGTTCCTTGTTCCTTAATCTGTCCACAAATCCGTTTGTTCCTTAATCTGTTTCCCTTGCCGTGTAGCAATGCATTCACACAGCTGCTGATTTTCCTGCAATTCAATGGGTGTTAACAAAAGAGACAATGACCCAGTTCGCCCAGCTTTGGCCTGCCTAGACAAGCACCAAACCCACATGTCTGGTCCAAGCCTGCCAGATCTGGGCCCAGTTCAGACTCTGGCAGGGTTGGCAGCTGGGCCAGAGCGTGGGTGCGGAACAAACCGGGCCCATGGTCTAGCCCAACAAGCTGCTCGGGTGGGCCAGATCTGGGCGAACCGGGCAGACATGTTTGTTTTCATGCCCACCTGACCCAGAGTTGGGTTGAGGGTGGGGTGCCAGTCACAGCGCAGGGACTGAGCTGGCCCACTGCGCATTGCTCCCCACCCCCTCCCTGGCTGGGTCAAGCTGGAGGAATGTTTGGTTCCATCCCCCGACCTGACCCAGCCAGCAGCCATCCCACCCCCAGACGTGTGTAGCAGAGAGCATTTCTGTGTGGCTGCTGCCCCTTTAAGAGGGGGCTGAGGGCACCAGCCGCTGGGCTGTGCGCATGCACATGGTCATGGGGAAGGCAGCCCATGCCAAGGAAGCTGCCTGTGAGAGAAACAGGTTGTGCAGCAAGGAGCCAGAGTGGACAGGACACTGGCCTTTTAAGGGCAGTTAGGCTGGGATGTAAGGCCATGCCCACTCTGCCTGTATAAGAGGCTGCAAGACTGGATATCAGAACAGTCTCTGCCTGGAAGCCAAAGGGGTAACATCTCGTAGGCCTATGCTGGAAAAAGTCCCAAACTGGACATTCCACTCTACGCTCTCCAGGGTCCTGAAGACTAGGAGAACCAGGAAGGAGGAGTGAACCCAGGTACTGGAAAGGCTGTGCCCAGGAAAGGTGCCTGTTGCCTAGGGAAGGCTTGCAGAGAGCCAGGGCCTTGCTGGCCTGGAGCCCAAGGACTTTGTGGCTTGTATTGGGGCTGTGTTTAGAGAGACTCTGCTGGGCCTGCAGAGTGGAGGCAACTGAGCCGGCAGTCCAGGGATACTGTGTATGTACATAATAAAGAGACTGTTGAGCTGATTCCCATGTGTGACTTGTGCAGTGCTGATTCCCATGTGAGTGACAACCCGGGGGGAATGATCCTGCAGGGACGTACCCCTGGAAGCCACCCACTGCTACCGTATGTTTTTACCCAATGATCATGGGGAAATGCAGGATCAACTAGGAGTAGGAGAAGTAGTACGAATATCAAACAACACTCAGAACGGGTGTGCCAATTCCTGCTCAGGGGAAAAGAGTGAGCAACAAAGAACACATAGGGTGATTGCGTGAGGGAGAAGGACGGCGTGTGAATGAGGTGTTAGGGTTAAAGCTCTGAATAGGCAAAAAATAATAATATATGATTTGGGCCCAACTGCATCAGGACTGGCACAAATCCAGTGCAGTCCAGTTCTTCCATGCCTGATGTAACGGGGGTGGCACGGGGGCAGTCCTACAGAGCACTACATGTCATGGCCCTCTGCGGACGCAGGGACCACATTAGGAAAAGGATGGAATTAGAACATTCCCCACCCCCACACATCATTGTGCGACACTCGGCGATTAATTTATAAGGCGGCAAGGTGTGTGTGTTTGCCAGAGTTCACATCAGCAATTAAATTCGGGGGGGGGGGAGAGAATGAGCCCCAGGAAATGTTCCCAGTAAGAATGCGCACCCCAGAATGTAAAAGACCAGGAAAAGGCCAATTTTGGTCACTTCAGGGTTGGAAACAAAAGCCCCCCAAAATTAAAATAAAATTAAAAAGAATGGGTTACTTGGCTTTCATGAATGACTTTCTTACCCTGCCCCACCTCCCACCCTACTCATTCCAAGATTAAATCACAACCCCTCCCATTTAATATTCAGCTGTAGAGAGGCAGAGCACTCCAATGGTTGCATTGTTAACTGGAGACTAGGGTTCAGTTCCTGCTCTGATGAGCTCTGGGGAAGGTTTGGGCCCTGACAATTCTTTTTTTAAAAAAAACTAATTAACCATGATGACCCCACAGTGGTCCATGGAGGTGGGGCCTCCTGCCTTCTGGGAGCCCAGCAGGCTCTGAATCACAGGGATTTGGGCTGAACTGAGTCCAATGGGATCAGCTGGGTCCCGGCAGGCTTAGCTCAGTCTGCAGGGCTCTACACAGGATACTACAGTTACATCCATTAACCCAGTTTCACTGCTTCAGCCAGGTGAGAGTAAAGGCTTCTTTGTGCTACCGAGCAGTACAATGAGAGTGACATTCCCTCCGAGAATGACGAGATCTTCTTTTCACCAGTGAGAGGCTGACAGACAGATCTCCATTTACACACTCTCAAGCATCTTCATAAAACACAAGGCCACACTCAACCCTTTACCCCGACAGTTATAAAGACTGTGTATGGTGTTTCTTTCCAAAGCAAGTTCTCTGTAATTTCCTTCCATTAAACTCTGAGAGAAGAGCGACCCGAGGCCAGTGGTGCTTGGCTAATGAAAGGTCTAAAGGGATGTGGTGTGCTTGCTATTAAAGACATAAAAGAAATACACCATCGCTCTCCTGCTACTGTATTAACGCGAGGGAAATGGGAACCCCCAAGCGCTCAGCTAATATACTGCAATACGGCAAATGGGAGCCTAATGCACAGGGGACTGGAACCTCCAGGCCAAGGATACTGCTACAGTGAGGGCTACTGGACATAATGCTACCCACCCGGAGCACCGCTGGATAGCAACAGTGCAATGGATCATTACATCGATCTGTGCACTGCTACATGTTTGCTAGCTAATTGCTCCTTGTTGGGTGCCCACAAACTTGGGTGTGCAATGAGGAGCAGGTTCCTGCCCATACCTACTGTTACATCTGAGAACAATGACTATGGTCAAGGAGCAGGAGAAAGCATACAATTAGCAGAGGCAGGGAAATCGTTAGGTATATTCAGAAACACAAACATAGTTAAATGACAGTCAGAATAAGTCGGCAAAAGGAAAAATTGTCAATTCAGTAATAGGAATTCCTGGCATTTGGGATATTTGCATACCTGGATTGGTAACCAGATGGTGCACCCAAAAATCTACCCCAAATTTAACGATTACCCGCATGTACAAAATGAACTATCCATTTGGGTTCTCCACAGGATAGTGCCATTTTCTGCACACACGGTACAGGTCACCACCATTTTGCACAGATGCAAGATACCCTGTATTAGGAACTTAACCCAAAATTCTGCTGTAGTTTAAAAGAGTGAAAAATCTCTGACAAGAAGAAAATGGCGATCCAATCCAACCCTGTTGGAAGTGTCAGGGGAGCCAGGACCATTGGAGGAGGGGGTTCAGAAACATTGGCAGAGGGGCTCCAGGAGCAGTGGGGGAGGAGTTCCAGCACTGCTGATGCTCCCAGAGTCCCTTGGCCGATGCTCGTAAATCCCATAACACTGATCTGAGGGGGGACTCACAGTTGTCACTCCCAGGGAAGAGACAACTTCCCCATCTAATCTCCACCATCATGGCTGCTCCCAGACTCAGATGCAGGGAAGAACCATGCCTTCCCAACTCACCCCACTTTCCATCAGGCAGAGTGCTCCAGCAGTCACCTATCAGTGTAACACACGGCACCTGGCCACTAGCACATAACAGAGAACATGGGGTAGATCCATTCCTTGTTCCGTATGATATCTTGCAACGTAACATCTAGTGAGTATGCTAACTGTGGGTACATATAGCAACCAGTGAGGTCATTTGTCTCACATACAGTCTTGTTTGCAATTCTCAAATTGGTCTGATCTCCCATGCCTGTGTCCATTGCTGATGTCTCAGACCTTTGCAGTGACATGAGATTCCACACAGTACATTAGCAAACAGCTCCTGGGAGCTTCCAACACCGAGTCCCACCTTGAAACAGCATGTAGGAATTGAATCTCTCTCCAGCACACATTATCTCCCCTACAGAGCTCAATCTGAGCACATCTCCTGCCAGAAGGACTAAGTGATGGAAGTAGAATAACCGATTTGAGGATTGCCTGGGAGAGGAAAGCACCTGAAAAAGCTGCTAAGCTGAGATATGGCAGCATCGTTTCTGCACGGTGCTTTCCAGACCCTCCAGGACTGGAGTATGATTGTACTGAATACTGGTGAAATGAATATTCATAGCAAATATGAATATCCAACAACTTTGGCTGCTTCAAACTGAATCCAATGGAGCAGATATCTGTCCCACTCTGTTCAGAAATCCACATCAAATATTTTGTTTATGGTGTCTAGAAATTGTACCTCTGCATCTTGCCCTGACAGGTTCTCATAAGGAGATACTGAGCTACATGTCGACTACAGGTCTAACAAATATGTAAAGGTAAAGTTTAAACATGTATGTAATGTGAAAGCTGAGAACTTGAAACTCACTTCATGCAATGGAGAAATGCAAAGTCATGCAGAAAAAGCCTAAACACCTCTGCAGGCACTAGTCAGAGACCATTGTGTACCAATGTGTAGGAACTGAAGGGGGAGTTGCCAGCTGTTTCTGGAACTCAGCTCTTAGATTTGAAGCAAGAGAAGCAGGAAAGTGTTATAGAGAAATTTGAAATGGAGAATGTATAACAATTCCGCCTGCTGGCACAATGTAATGCTCAAAAGTGTAAACATTTACACCCAATGTAACATAAGAAAATGTATGTAATGTATTGTATACGTGTATAGGGGTAAGGAACGAGTAGACAGAGAAACAAATATTTTTGGAAATAAAAGCGTGTTGTGAAACGGTACCCTGGACAACGTTTCTGTGCTAGCCGAGTATCACCCGGAAACCCTTGGCAAACTGCTCTGCCTGGCGGAGTGGGCCCCGTACAGATCTATTCTCTGTGTCTGCGTGCAGGCTGGGGACAACGACATCTGTGTGTGAGAGAGTGTACGTGTGCATGTGTGTCAGTGAGTTTGCATATGACAGGTGAAAAATCTTGTGTGAGAGTGAGGAGTATGTGTGCATGTGACGTGTGAGACCTGTGTGTGTGGGCGAGTGTGTGAGAGAGAGAGATTGAAGTAATGTAAGAAAGTGCAAATCTTGTTGTGGAAGACAGTGTGTGTGTGTGTGTGTGTGTGTGCATGTGTGTGCGTGTGTGTGTGCCTATACATGCATTTGCATTCGGGTTGGGCAGAAGAACCTGTATGTCAGACAGAATGTGTGTGTAATGGTGTGCGTGCATGTAAATGAGTGTGCGTGTCAGAGGTCAAAAATCATGTGTGTGAGACAGAGAGGGTGAATGTGTATCATTATTATTATTATTTATATAGTGCCAGCAATGTACCTGGCACTGTACAATCAATAGTTATGGACAGGTCCCTACCCCTAAAGGGCTTACAATCTAAGAGACACGGGAGAGGCGAACTTTGGGAGAGATGAGAGTATGTACATGAGATGGAGAAGTTGCAGGTGCACATGCTTCACTTAGTTACAGGGAACTAGATTCTGAGTAAGGGGGAAGAATGTGTGTGTGTGTGTTTGGTATGTAGTAATGGGACAAATTGGCAGTCTGGGGGGGGGGG
>QEPC01007483.1:1983054-2010187 GCA_003113815.1 Sphenodon punctatus
GCCCGCCCCATTTAAGGCTGCAGCCCTAGAACACCAAAGCCAGCACAAGTAGCTCCCAGCCTCCAAGCTGCCCCAGGGTTTGTTGGCTTCAGTGGAGCTGGAGGGAGGCAGGGTCAGGGAGCCCCAGCCAAAGGAGCGGGTTTTTTTTTTGGGGGGGTGGGGGGTATCAGGCAGGCACATCAAGACAACAATGAAAAAACAACTGAAACAGGTGGAGTCCTGGCTGAGCCCAGCCTCGGCTTACTGTGACTCAAGCTACTCCCATCTCTACGCTGCTGTCTGCCTCCAAGCTGCTCCACATCCCTGCAGCTGGAGGACATAGAAAGGCACTTCCCTGCCTCAGGGCACCATTCACCGAAAGGCTGTGGAGTAGTTTAAAGCTCCGTCAGTCGCTGGGATTGACACTGGTGCAAGCAGCCACCCGGCCTACCTACGTTCCCTCCTAGCTACCCACCCCAGCTGTCCACACACACACCCCCATGCCCACCCCCCAGGCAAACTACCCACCTCCAAAGAAGTTTGTGCTTGTCATTCAGCAAGGTATGGTATGTTGTGCTAGGAAAGTAGGGAGATGTAAATAAAATACCCAGCAGAAGAATGCCGTTGTTTACTCAACGTGTGGACCCCAGTATATTCCGAAGATATAAGATTTGAGGAATCCACGCCTCCTTCCACTGCCTCATCTGAGTTGATTTTCCCCCAGCCGGCTGGGCTAACTGAAGGTGGCAGGGGACATTTAAAGCTGCTTTCCTGTGCCAGACTACCCCGAGCAGTATATACTGGGGAAGGGAATCAGTGGAGATGATGTAAACATTCAGAACATCAGTTTCTAGCCTTATCTGTGCCCCAGATTAGCGCATTGTGGGATGCAGTGGGGCGGAGAACTGGGGGGAGAGGAAAATGTAAACATTCCCAAGCTGAGCAGATGGACTCCGGGTATCCTGGCGGCTGGGGGACAGTACATGTAAACGATGGTATCACCTAAAACACACATGCACAACATAAGGATTGTTCCTACTGACTGTAACAAGGTCTTTTACTTACAATAACTTGTAAGTAACGCATGCGTGGGACGGCTAATAAATATAAATAAATAAATAAATAAATAATAAATTATGAATACCGATTTCTTGTCACAACCACCAGCAATTAGCATACATTATGCTAATTTTCTAACACATTCAAGTTAAGATACATAGCTGAATAAAGGAAAAATCCCCCACAAAAGTTCTGGCCACCAACCAGGAAGTGCCGCAAAAGTCCAATGTTAATGATAGGCGGGAATTCAAGAGAGGAGTGATCTTTCTGTTTCTCTCAGTTGGTTGAGATCAGTTTGTAGAGCTTCATCTGCATCATCAAATCTTACCAGCCAGAGAAGGGTTGCACCAAAGGAACTATGAAGTAAGACCTTTCGAAAACTAAGACTGATACCCGGCCAACCTTTCCATCGCTGGCTGCAACATGAACTGAAATACCCTGGGACCTTGATTAGGGAAAGCCTAAATCAGAATCCAAGTACAGATAGGAATGCATTATTGGTTATGTTATTTTGATTTCTGCACTCTCGAGCATAATCTTGTTCTGCTTGCTTATTCATGATTTATTAATTAAACTACTTTTTACTGAACTTCGTATGGTCCAGTGGAATTGCTAATCCTAACATTGGCGAGACACAGTTTGGGGTTAATTCTGTGTTTACAAACACAGACGAACCTAGAGAGAAAAAGTCTGTGCCGGGAAACTCTGTGGCTGAAAAAGTGACAAGAAGGTTCACCCATTGCAGGCTCAATCAGTTCTAGAGAGAGAGCTGATCCCGTGAGAGTGGCAAGCCAGGGAAACTGAGTCATGACAGCCTAGAGTGGGGTGGTGAGCACCAAATCCCAGGACAGAGGATATTTACCCAGTCAATATAAAGGTTATTCAAGTCACCCATTCTTATTGTGTTTCCCACTTTTGTAGCCTGTCTGGCCTTCCTTAGTATTCCATAATCATTCACAACGTCCTGGTCAGGTGGTCAATAGTATAGCCCCCCACCACTATATTGTTCCCGTTTAAGCATGGAATTTCTATCCACAGAGATTCCAAAGTTTCTTTCCTTTAAGATTTGTCTCGCTTTAAGATATGTTAAAGCCTCAATGTTGTCTTTGGTATATAGCACCACATATCGTGTAATATCCTCTGCTATTTCAATATATTTTGTATCCCGATATTGCAGCATCCCATTCATTATCTTGAATCCACCACGTTTCCAAGATGTTTATGGTGTCAATATCCTATTTTTTAGACTTCTACCATGTGTAAACTAAAAACATTTGATTATTCTGCTGCTTGAAACTCCATATTCCAGCCAATTTGAAGTCATTTCATTTTTTCTACTCTGCGCTGGTTCCTGCCTGAGCTCTATCAGTATCTTTCCTATTCTCTTTACTGGAATATGATGTCCGGTTCAGTTTGTTGCATATGCTCAGTGGTGCTAAATAGCATTAAAACAACCAACCAAGTAACCCAAACAAACCAAGCATGTGGACAGCAATATCTATTTAGGATGCAGATTTTATTTGCATATTCAGGTAGCTAATCCGAATATGCAAATAATATCCACAAATATAAAACTGGCCCATTAAGTGATAGCCATTATTTATAGTGCTGCATCAGAGCTCCCGCTTGGGATAACAATTTTGAAAGTAACCACCCCATGGCAAAAGGACATACTGGCTGAAAAATGCCTCTAGTGGCTGAGGCAATGGGGTTCTACACACTGGAGCCAGACCTAGGGAAAGGATTGCGAGGGCAAGCATCCAGAAACGAATGTTGCTGTTGCTTGGCCCAGCTCCTATGCTTATCTCTGCTCAGTAATGTTGCCTCCAGCTGCAGAGTGAGACACAGCTGATACAAGGGCCCAGGGGGGCATCTGCCCTTCCAAAGCCCTTGGCCAGTCTAGCCCTACTGGGCATAGCAACTCCTTCCAAGAGCAAACACACAAAACACACCTCCATGACTGGTGCTGACCCTCCTTCATGCAATGTCTATGCTGTGTTATTGGACAATATCCCAGGATGCAATACGTTCCCATCTCCCTCTGTGCACTGTGTGAGGACCGGACGTGGGTGGTCTTGCCTAAGGGTCAGCGTAGGCTGAACGCCACTGTTGAGCTGGCAGAGATATCATGTCCGTGGTTCACTCAAGACAAGATAAGGACTGTGGTTGAGTCAAGAGAGGATCGGGACCACAGGTTCAGGCAATCAACCAGGGATGGCCATCCAGGAATCAGAGTTGTAACGTATACCAGCAGGTTGGAAACAGGAATCAGTCTGCTCTGAACAAGCAGCTGTGACAGGGGACAGTCCAAGCATGGAGTCTGGTATCTAGTGCAAGGGTCCAGAGCTGGAAGATCACTCCTGGTAGGAATAGGGGCAAGGGGTGGAAGGCAGATGTGCAGTGGGGATGGCTGAGTTCTGGGGAGGCAAGGTCGAGGGAAAAGGAGAGCCAGGTCCAGGAGTGGCAGGGAGACAGAGCAAGGAGAATTCGGAGCATGGCAGAGACAAGGCTACTGCAACAAGCAGGAGTGTTGACCAGCCTGCAGCCAGCAACCACTTCCTGCCACTCCTTTACAGGGGCTGCTGACAGCCAATCAGGAGATGGGGCAGGGCTCAGGCATCTCCTAACATTCAGCTGGGTGTAGCAGGCTGGGCTTGTGCTGTCAGAGGAGGTTCAGATGGAGAGCAGTTCATGACACGTTGTGACTACTAATTTCACCTGAGCCATTATTTATTATCATTTTATTATTAATATTTATTTTATTTATTAACTTATACGCCTCCCTATCTCAAAATATGGCTCAGGGCACCTTACAATAATTGAGGAGGGAAATCTATTAAATAAACCCTACTCCCCCAACAACTTATAGTATTTGAAACAATAGAACATATCATACACCACCAGTCCCACTCCTCCCCATACCCAAGACCCCAAACCCTCCTCTCTTCCCATTCCACCCATTCCTATCCCTTGCCTCTCACACAAGGGAGCCCCCAATCCCCCAGGCACTCCCCCATCTCTTACTTAGGAGAGCACCTGCCCCACAAGCCCATACCCCACCCTCTCTCAGAGGGGTCATGGCTATATCCCACCCCCACCAAACCATTCACACCCCCAAATCCCCTTTAAAACACATCAATTCAAAAATACATATAAAATACGTTTTTCTACCACACGATCCCTTACCAACCCAACCCTCCCATGCCCATTCCTCCAACTCTCACTTGGAGGAATTTGCTTCCCCTGCCTAGTTAACCACCCATCCATGAATCTGTCTGGGGTGCATTTTGGTGTGATATGGGGAATTGATTCCTGAAGTATTCACATGAACAATTTCTCAGGGTTAGTTCTCCCTTGCTGTACCTGGGTTTCTACTCCCTAATATGCCAACCCTTGTGCCCACGTGTTCACATGATCACACCAAAATAGCATCATGGGTAACACCCTTCAATGACCGCACACAACAGAGAGCCTGCAACATCAAGGCATGACTGCATCCCATTCCCTTTCATCCATCACAGCCTACGAAGGACTCTGAGCCGACAGGCCAATCCCGTCTGAGAAGTGTTTAAGTTCTAATGCAGATATAATAGATCGTTTTTCGGTTTCCTTTCCACTACTTCTGTGAAACCTTCTATAATTCAACATCAAATATTTAGTATCCCGTTTATTAAAGTTTTAATAATTTAACGCCTCCTGCACGTCAGATAGAAGCTTGTTGAACTGTGCTCCTTTTATTCTACCTGGGTCACTCTAATATTTATAGCCAGAATTTGAGATTCAGGCCTCATTGAGCAGGCAAGAGTCTCGACTCATGAACCTTCTCACCTCCCTCGTGCTCTCGGTTCCTCCCCTTAGCCCCTTGGCCAGAAATCCCAAGAATCTTCCTCCGATTAGCTTGAAGAGATTTACTGCTGCCAAGAATGTGCTCTTAATAGACTGAGTTCTTTAGGTAGATTGAACTATAAAGAAACTGGAATATTCTCCTGGCCTTGGTTTGAATGTCACAAGAGCTGTTTTGCAAGCATGGATTTTAAAGAACTGCTTTATTTTAAAGCAGTTCTTTAAAATAAATATTTCTGTTGCCAAGTAACAAACACTCCGTGTTTTTTTCTCTCAACCCCGCCTAGGATCCGTGAAGCCCATGTCTTCCCTGCTTGTGTTTGTAACAGTGACATACATAAACATGTGATTTTTGCAATACCCCTTGGAGTAGGGCCCTATGAATTCTGCACTGCTGTGATCACAGTCATTGTCACAGAATTTTGCATTCTGCCACAGAAATTGCCTCTGGCAGCGTGGAATTACAGTCCACGTGGGAGGCACTGCGAGCAAGCCAATGGGGTGCCAACACTGATGCCACATTCACACGTTACCGGGGAAGCAGGAAAATGTCCGTGAATGCAATCATAGCTCTATTCTCATGAGAATTAGCGCACGGAAGAATGTGCTATCTGCTTTTTTTTATCCCACAAGAACACTTGAGCATGACAGGGCCCCCAATGTAGCTTTTACAATGATGGGTGTTCTTGCAGGAGAATAGAGCATTTCTGCGTGTGCTACTGTCAGGGGCGCCCGGGTTCGCGCCGGGACCCCCGGGACACCCCCGCGTCGCTTACCCCAGCCCAACAGCACTTCAGAAGCAGGGACCCCCTCGGCGCCGGCGCAGGCGGCCCGGGGAGAGCCGCGCCGGGAACAGACGCCGCGGACAGAGAGCCGGCAAGAGGACGTTCCCCCGACGCCTCCACAGCTACTGGAGGGAGGGCCTGGATCTGTGGCCACGCCCCCCCCGATGACCAGCCAGGCAGGGATTGCCCCAGCCCCGCAGGGAACATCCTCCCCAGCAGCGCCGCCGTTAGGGGCCCAGCTGCAACACATTGCCACGCCCCCTGTCATTAGTCATGCTGTGGGGATTCCCCCGCCCCCGCGGCGCCGCTCAGAGCGGCTGCGGGCACGCACGGGGGCGGGGGCTAGAGAATAAAAGCCAGCGCCGCCTGGGAAGCGGCGCTGGTGATTGTGGAAACCGGCCCTTGTATACCTGTGTCTGCGAGTGAGCGTGCAAGCCTTCGTGAACGTGATTACCCTAACCTATTGCCCAAGCGAGTGTGTACCTACCTCTGTGTTCCTTGTCAAGTTCCTGAGTGCGAGCAGCGTGTGCAGTAGAGCGAAAGCCCTCCCAGACCTGTGTGTGGTGCCCTTGGCCTTGGTGGTGAGTGACCCGTGTCCGTTCGCCCTTCCCCCCTCCGGGGCCCCTGCACTCCCCGGGGTGGAATCCCTCACCCCCTGGTCCCCTCGTGTGATACTGTGTGTGGTTAACGAGTGTGGGGCAGCCTTGGGTTCTTGGTCAGCAGCGCCTGATGATGATAAGGGCTCATTCTCTTTAATTAGAGGTAGAGCCACTCACTATCCTGACGGGCATCCTAACTCCGATCGCTCCCGTGCTGACCTCGACACCCCAGGGCCTTTACGTTGCGTGTACGCGTGTGTGGAACCTTTCCCCCCTACCCCCGGTAACAGCTAATTCCTGTGAGAACAGAGCTGCAATTGCATTCACAGAAGTTGTCCTGCCTCCCCAGTAGTGTGTGAAAGTGGCCCGACAGCTGATGGGGCCCTGTGGCATCACTGTTGAAGAGCAGTGGTATAGGAATACTTAGGGAAAAGAAGCAGCATAGGAATACTTACTCACTTGCTCTCTCTCCTACTCAAGGGACAGAAGAGCTGATTTAAGAAGTGCAAGGTGTTCTACATTCTGAAGAACTTGTGTTGCAGGGGGACAGCTTACAAAGTATTTTGTACGTTTTTGACGAAAGAAGAAAAAATAAAACCTAGATGAGGTGTTCAAAACTGATGCAAAACATTTACATTTAAAATCTGTATAATTGATATGCTTTAGCTCATTTGCATAAACGGGGTTTCCTGCTGGCGGAATGGGGGCGGAGACTGCATCATGCATGAGGCTCTGTACGCACCGCCTGACATTCCTTTCCCCTCCCTTCCGTCCTCCAGCCTTGTCTCCACTTACCAGTGGCCCTGCGTCACTAGAATCAGTGTATAGCAGTGACAATCCCCAACACACGCTCTTACATGGTTTTAAAGCTGGTTTGTAATGGTAAACATAGCCACACCTGCGAGCCAGGGTGTAATTTCCCCCAAACCTTGTAGAGGATGATGGAGGGGGGATGATTGGGAAACGACAGAGAATGAGCCCCTAATTTACCAAAGGCCAGCAGCCACCCTCGGGCCACTCTGAGCTAGGAAAGGAGACACGCACACCCGCACCTCACCACACACCCCATCCCAGCAAGCAGTCTGGAGAAAAAATGGCATCTCTTTGTCTGGCCTGCAGAGATATACCTGTTCACCACACACAGACAGGGAGCCCAAGTTATAGAAAATGTAGTGGGGGATGGGACTATTGCCATCCCCTACACCCCAACTTTGTGGGGGACATGCCTCCCCAACATCCCCTGTGATAATTACACACATGCCTTTTACCACTGATATAAGCCAGGCTTATACAAAACTTTGTCTCCCTCATAGGTTTAACTAAGTTGCTTTAAAGACCCCTTGTAATCATGTGCATAAATCAGGGCACAATTCAGCAGAACTTTTTAAACTTTCTACAAGAGGCTACTCCTTCCGTGCAACCAAAACAGTATTTTCCTCACAGGCGCTCCTATGCAAGTTACCCAGAAGTCAGAGGGGTCTGTATTGGCTCAAGCATGGATAGAGGTTTTGGAGAAGGAGAGGGCCCAGACTATACAATGTCCCCCAACAAATGTACCGGTATGTAGGAAACCAAACAGGTGAACAAATATCCAGCTGCAACATGGGTACATTACCAATTCCAGTCCATTTACTGTGCTGGTGAGGGAATTCTCTAAGAAAGACCTGGTTGTTATGAGGAGTTTTGAGAGAGACTGGTTCCCTACCTGACATCGGCTGGGTCTTCTGTCACCAGGACATCCGTCTTGCAGCTGGCAAGAGGATTGATAGAAAGCTCCACGGGAGGCACCACAAAGCTCTTGCTGACTGGCAGCCAGAGGCCCTGACCCAAGCTATAAGTGGACCTGGAAGAGAGGACAGCATAGGGTAACGGACAAGCTGCAAAAGCCAAGCACCAAGTCCCTCTGCTCTATCTGATCACTGGCAGACAGGAGGCTGGCTGGATCACAGAGCTGTAAAACCTTCTGGGTACTTTGTCCCCAGACAGAGGCTCAAAAGCCAAGCCTGAGCCCAGACCCAATGCAGCTAGGTTCTTTCGTGCCCACCCAATGTAACGCGATGAAGTTGTACTGCAGGGGGTGTTGTCAAGGAAGAAAAGAAAGAATGCCCAAACCTGTCCCTTTCTTGATGCCCCACCCCCCAACCATGGGGGGAAATGACATCACAGTGCTTCATGCGGTTGGGAATAGGTCAGGTAAAGGGCAGAATTAAGGTCTCCCCTGCCCTTTACCTGGCATTGCCCTGCCCTTACAGAGTGCCCTGATGTCACAATGCCCCAAGGACCCACTGGGAGCCTGACCCAGCCCAAGTCCAAGGGGCTTGGGCTGAGAGAACTCCCGAATGGGACTGAGCTCATTGGGTCCCATCGGGCTCAGGCCACTAGGCAGGGCTCTGTTTCAAGAAGCCAAGCTCTGGGAAATAAAATGAGGAAGAGATGGGAGAAGGGGAAAGAAAGTAGACAGAGAACAACATTGGTGAGTTATTTGGGGGTGGGTGGGTTATGGGAGCACATGCCCCCCCTGATATTCATAACCACTATAGAACCCCTGCCCTGCCCCCCACTCGCTCCCACTTCTGTGCCCCCCCCCCCATTGAAAGTTCCCAGTCACCTATGGAGGACAACTGGGTGCACACTCTCCGCTGGATCGTGGGGTGGGATGGATCCTGCCATTCCCTTGGACTTCTGCACGACTTCCCTCTGCTCTGCACCCCAGTCAAGTCCCATACCAATGGTGAGCACAGGGGGACACCCCCCTTCTCCTCCCTTTCCAGGAGGTCGAGGTGGGTGTTCAGACGTTGCTGAGTGACAATGAAACCACCATTGTTTAGGGAACAACAACACGGTGAGACGAGGATGGTTTAGGTTGGCATGGACGAACTGTGGCTCAGGAGGCATGGGGCTCTTGGGCAGTTCAAGTGGGGCTCTTTGGTCATGGCCAGTCCCAGATCTCGTGCTTCTTTAATGGTCCTGTGTCTTAGTCCATTGCACCCAAGTCTAAGCGGCCACATCACAGCTGCTCCTTGGAATCTCAGCAGCCAGGACCACAGAGCGCGAGCAGCCTATCAGGAAGCAGGAGAGATGAGGCTCATCCTGGAGATGCTCCAAAGGGGCACACATGCACATGGCCCTTGGTCATGTAAAGATTGTTGGGGTTGGGAATTCTGCCCACCTCTAGTCAAGAGGTTAGGGTGCTAGCCTGGGACACTGAAAGCCTGGGCTCAATCTTCTGAGTTTTGTTTCCCTCATCAGTATGGTACTTTGCCACCCAGCGAGAATGTTACATGCATTAACAACAGGGAGGTTGTAAGCGGGCTGAGCTGGCCCTGAGGGGGATAATGTACTCATCTCCCCTCTCCTGGCCAATACACCCCAGATACAGGGAGTTAGAACTGGTAGCGGATTGTGAGCAGCTGGACCAGACGCAGGTCAGCTAATCCTAGCCTGCATAAAGGTCTCATGGCTTAGCTGAAGAGGGCGAGACCATGAGGGAAGGCTAGAAAGAGCAGGGCGTTTGAAGCAGCTGTCTCCAGGCCAGGAAATGCCTGGGAGGAGATCCTTGAAACAAGTGACAGGACGAATGAGACTGTTAACCTTGGTGGAGCCCTGAAGACAGTCGGCAGAGAATGAAGGGTGGAGCAATAAAGGGACTGTGTGATGGAGAAGGCATGCGCCCTGTCCAGTCCATCACATAGGCCCCACTCCCTTCAGGGGCCATAAGAGTCTTGAGGTTTGGGGGCTCTGGCAGTTGGCGCCTGGCTCTAACAAAGAAGAGTGCTCTGTATTTGTATATAATGGAGAGTTGACCAGGTCTGTGGTTTTAGGGTCTGCTTCTCTTACTACTCACGAAGGAAGCAGGGACACCTCACTACAGGGTGTTTGAAGAGCTCCTGCTGTGCACTGTGGTCTGTGAGCCTGCATTAGGGTGGGGTGGATCACTTAGAGTAGCACTAAGATACTCTGCCATAGCAGTCCCTTATACAGATAGCTCATGACCTCCAGACATCTTGGAATGGTTTCCAAACAGATTTCACCTGAACCTGCCCTGGAAGGCAGGTGTCCATTCCCCAGACAGCTTGATGAGCTGCTCCGCTTACCTGAGTATTTTTTCAGGTGCTTGCTCTCCAGTGACCAAGTCATAGCCCCTCTCAAGCGTTGTGTAGGGCCACGGCCTGAGGGACAGAGATAGAGCACAGTTGTCAATAAACCTGGGAGAGACTCCTAGAGCAAAACCGTCCTTCACCAGCAACATAACTGAGACCTGGAGCTGATAGTAGATTTGAGGAATTTATTCATGTCCGTAGTTATTTAAATTTATATGCTGCCTTTCCCAAAGGCTCAGAGCCACTTTCAGATAATTAAGATACAAAAACCCTCCCCACCCCCCGCAGAAACTTACCAAAACCACCAACAAACACATCCAATACCATTCCAATCCCAGCCCACCAAATACATTTCCAAATAAAGTGGTCTTATTCCACCTCTGGAAAACACCCAGGCTTGGGCTCAAATGAACCGCTGGGGAAAGAGAATTCCAAAGCATTGGGGAGCAACCAAGGACGCCTCCCTGTGAGCCCTTGTCATACAAACAAGGCTAACAGATGGTACCAACAGGGAAGCACTCCCGGCAGATCGCAGGGGCCGCAATGGAACATGGTAAGACAGGCGGTCTTTGAGATATGTGGGTCCCAGACCATTTAAAGCCCGAAAGGTCAAAACCAGCACCTTGAATTGTGCCCAGAAAACTATAGGGAGTCAGTGCAGACTTTGGCGCACCGGCGTAATGTGCTCCCGGCTAGGGCTGAAACGAGATTTCGGCCTTCCCGAAAATCTCATTGAGAATAGGCTTCTCAACAAGATTTTCTCACCTCAAGATTCTTGCGAGAGTCTCACAAGAAATTTGAGATTCTTGTGAAAAACGTGAGCTTCTCAAGAATCTCAAAATAGCAAAAAACATCAGGGCCGTTCTGTGCACATGTAGCCATTTTGCACATGTGCAGAGCATTTGGGGGACATTTTTGAGATTCTCGAGTTTCTCGTGAGAATCTTCAGTTTCTTGCGAGAATCTCTCTAGATCTCACCAAGGCTGCGAGATTCTCGTGAGATTCTCGCAAGAATTAATTTCATTCTTTTTTCAACCCTAGGCGACTCATCCCTGAAAGTTGCAGTTTCTGAACAGTCATCAAGGGCAGCCCTGTGTAGAGTGCATTGCAGTAATCTAGCTTCGAGGTGATGAATACATGAATGACAGTGACCAAATCCGAATCAGAAAGAAAAGGCTGCAGTCTCCTCACCAGATGGAGCTGGTAAAAAACACTCCTGCCCACAGCTGCCACCTGACAATCCAGGCGCAGCAAGGGGTCCAAAGCACCCCAAGGCTGCAAACCTGATTGACCAGAGCCAGACCCCAACAAGGACAGGAGTCCCAATCACCCCCTGGTCACAAGACCAGCCAACTATCACCATCATCTTCCCCTTCTGGAGGGGGAAAGAATGGGAAGGAAGTCAAAGAACACAGGAAGGGATGTGTGTGTCCTTGTGAACTTGTTACATCTCTCAGGCCCTTTAAGAGCAGGCATTCTGGGAGATGTAGTTTCCAGAGGAATTGAAAGTCATGTGACATGGGAGTCAGGTGACTATATTTAGACACTGAGTTGAGTATGGACAGAGGACTCAAGCAGAGGCTAACTCAGGGCAAGATTACACATTCTCCTCTCCTCTGGGCTTATTCTGCATTTTGAGATCCTTTGGATATTCTTTTGTTAAAATGAGCACTAAGGAAAAGGGGCTGGAAGTGATCTGTCTTGGCTCCCATGTTTGATACTGCCACTCACCCTTCACTGTGTCCCCAGTCGCTGCGTACACACAGGTGCCGATGAACGGGGTCGGGGGCGTAACCTTCATGGCAGCTGCACTCACCTGGAGGGGAAAAGGTTAAAGTCCTGTGTGAAGGGGGAAAACCACAAGGAAATTTCTATCCTTGACCTTCCCATGCCATCACTAGAGTAGAAATGGATGGTTAATTCTATTATAGCGGTTAACAACCAAAATTCCCGATAGGCGCTCGTTTAACCATTACCGATTTGCACAATTTACCATATTACTGTATTGCCATTTTTGTCAATTCCAGTTAATTATCAATTAATCAATTTATTAATAACGACATCAGCTTTCGCCATAGCTAAGATCACAGTTTACAAAATTAAAACGAAACAGCATAGCTATTAAAGCATACAAAAATAAAATGAATAAAATAAATCCAAAAATTTAGTACATTGCCATTAGGTAACAAGAAACTGCTAGAGGAAGAACATTATATTTATAGCAGTTAGACATTTAGAATACTACTCAAATTGATGCAGGCTGAGACTTTAAACGGCTATTGCTGCAAGAATCTTTGTCTAAACTGCATAACTGCATTACAAAAATTTGCCCCTGCTCGAGTCAAATTGGTATCCAAAGGACTCAAACATTTTTTTAACATAAATTCGTGCTTCCAGCCTGGAATTATATCAAAATCAAACTCGAGATATTTTCCCCTCAGCCCAGAAAGAGCTGGACAGCGGAAAAAAACTTGAATGGCGGTGTCAACTTCTTGCGAAACACATAGCTGACAAAATCTCAGTTCTCTTGGGACTCCAGAAAAGCCGCCTTCAAGGAGGGCGGAGGAAAGACATTACATTGGAATTTGGTGAAAGTCAATTCCAGTTGCTTAGTTCCATTTGCCAATTGTGCGTTTCTGTTTATGTCCCGGGACTTTAGAGGACACTTATGAGAAATACAGGTTGCAGGGCTGCACTGGAGCCAATGCATCCCTGCTACCTGTATTTTTCATAAGTGGTTTTACTGTGTAGCCAATTTACCATTTTTCTGCATGATTCATTTCCGATTTACTTCCAGACCAACAATAAAGCTGAATCCAGCATCCAATGGGAAACTAAGTTAAACTTGAAACTAAAGTCCTGGGACGTAAACAGAAAAGGTACAATCAGCAAATGGAAACTAAGCAAATGGAATGGTCAAAAATGGCAATACAGTAATATGGTAAATTGTGCAAATCGGTAATGTGTTAATTTAAACCAGCTAAACTGTCAAATAGTAAATGGATACTGCTTGGCAACCGACTGTCAAAGACAATCAGTTACCACAAATCGAACAACCACCTGTTATCGTCCAGTTAACCATTTCACCTCTAGCTGCCACCTATCTCCTCCTGTTTGTTCAATGCTGTCAGTCCCAAGTTTCGACTCCGGGTTTTTTTCTGTGCATGCCCTGAACCTAGCAAGCTTTGGGACACTACAGCAGTGAGCCTAATAAAGACACAGAGCATTCCTGCAGTTTGTCTCAGTCTAGGGCTGAAACCTCGATCTCAATTTTCTCTTGATTCTCACCTACAATCACGATTCTAGACTTGTTTTTAGCGAGAAACAATAATCTAGAAAACCCTCAGTTCTCGACAGTTTCTCAGTCGAGAATTTTTGATTTGCCACAATTTACCTTCTACCATTATTTACCATGTACTGTATGCCAATATACCATGTACCATGTTCATCCCAGTAATGTGCCTGCACAAAATGACGGCCTTTTTCCAAAATGGTGGTGATGCTGCTGGTGTCACATTTTAAGAGGGCTGCACATGCACAGAACAGCGTGGTGGCCATTTTGCATATGCAAATTATCAGAACAAACGCAGTACATGGCAACTGGTACACAGTAAATCGGTATATGGTACATGATAAGCAATAAATTTTGAAGAGATTCTCACCAAGATCTCAAACCATTATTGAGATCATCCTGAGATCCAAGTAATGGTTCTCACAAGATATTTGCAAGAAACAAAATTATTCTCGTTTCAGCCATCTCAGTTGCAGTTAACTCTCTCAACGTTTATTTAATTTATTGATTTACATCAATATTTTTAATTCCCCCCTCCCCCCCCCGGTCCAATGGCAGCTTGGGGTGGTGAACAATATAAAAATATAAAATACAAAATATAAAATATAGAACAATATATTATAAAATCTCAGTAAAACCACAATAGCAACAGCCCAGGAAAATAAATAAATAATCCCAATGCCCCCCAAAGGAAAAGAAAGACCCCCCACCCACTATCCATCCCTCTCACCAAATGCCTGATGAAACAGCCAGGCTTTACACCATCTACAGAAGGAGGGAAGATCTGGGGCGAGGCAAATCTCCATCAGGAGAGAGTTCCATACTGGGAAGTCCCGGGAAACCCAGGGGACCTCCAAGCGGGCACTCTTGGCTGACTGCAGGGGCCGTTCTAGGACACAGGGGATGAGGCTGTCTCACAGGTAAGTGGGGCCCAAGCCATATAGGTCTTTAAAGGTAAAGACCAATACCATGAATCAGGCCTGGAAGGCTATAGGCAGTCAGCGCAGAGAACGGAGTACAGGTGTTACGTGTTCCCGGCGACCCGCCCCCATAAGGAGACAAGCTGCCGCATTCTGTACCAGCTGCAGCCTCTGAGTCGTCACCAAGGGTAGTCCCACGTAGAGTGCATTGCAATAGTCTAATCTCGAGGTGATGAATACATGGATGACAGTGGCAAGATCAGAGCCTGAGATATACAGCCAAAGGCGGCGACCCAGATGTAGTTTACCAAATTCGGTCCTCACCATAGCTGCCACCTAGGCATCCAGGCGGAGCTGTGAGTCAAAGAGAACTCCTAGACTCTGAACCTGAGGGACACACCCCATCAATGATGAGGGCTTCCACTCCCTTGCCCTTACCCACCAGCATCACCTCCATCTTATTGGGATTCAGCTTCAGATGTCTCGTCCACATCCAATCTCCCACCACAGCCAGACACCAGGCAAACACCGAGACTGCCAGCCCTGGATCAGATGAAAATGAGAGGTACAGCTGGATGTCATCAGCATACTGATGACACTGCACTTCAAACCCTCTCACGATCTCACCCAAAGGCTGCATGTATACGCTGAACAGGAGAGGGGACAAAATAGATCCTTGTGGGACTCCACATGTGAGGTTCTGAGGGGACGATGTACAATCCCCCAGTACCACCTGCTGAGTTCTCCCAGCTAGGAATAAACAGAACCATTCAAGAATAGTCCTGCCCATTACAGCCCAGTCCCACAGGCGAGTCACCAGTATCTCATGGTCAACCATGTCGAACGCTCCTGACCGATCTAACAAAATCAGAAGGGTGGACCAATCTCGGTCCAACATAGCCCAGACGAAAGCTGGACTGTGAGGGATCAAGGAAGCCGATGCAGTCCAGATGCCCTTGGAGCTGCTGGGCTACTGCCCATTCAATAACCTTCCTTAAAAAAGGAAGGCTAGGGACTGTCTGTTAACTGGCTAGGTCGTCAATGTCAGGGCATGGCTTCTTGAGCAGGAGCCGCACCACAGCCTCCTTCAGGCACCCCAGGACCCTGCCCTCCCTAAAGGAGGCACTGACAACCCCCAGCAGCCAATGTCTCCCAGTTGGCTTTCACCAGCCAAGACAGGCACGGATCGAGTTCATAAGTTGCGGCCCTCACAGTCCCCAGCATCTCCACTGCATCGGTGGACGATACCTGCTGAAACTGATCTCATAAAATCAGACCAGACGGGGCATTCATAATCTCATGTACATCCATTGCATTAAACGCGGTGTCGAAATTGTGGTGGGTACGAGCAATTTTACCTGCAAAATAGTAGATAAACACATCACAGCGAGCACTGGAAGATTCCAGTTCCAGGTGGCGAGAAGCCGGATTGACCAGCCCCATCACCATCCGGAAAAGCTCAGCTGGACGTGACTTTGTGAATGATATGATGGTAGCAAAGAAGCTTCACTTTGCTGCCTGCATAGCAACGGCATAAGCTTTTAACACAGCTTTATGCCACAATCGGTCGGGTTCAGTACGAGTCCGGCACCACCATCGCTCTGTCTCCCCTCCTGCTTCAGCAGATGTAGGTCCTCCATGAAGCATGGGGCCCTACATCATTTATGCTCAAGGAGCAGATGCTTGGGAGCCATCTGGTCGACGGCCTCCGCCAACAAGGTGTTCCAGAAGGCAGTGAGGTCAAGCGATCGGCTGCCAAAGTTGGAAGGTATATCCCCCAGAGCATTCCAGAACCAATCCGGTCCCATAAGTCTCCGGGGGCAGACATACAGCGGGAGACTGGCCCGAAGGAGATAATGGTCTGCGCAAAATGGTTAGAGCAAAGCGCAGTTTAACCCTACAGAAAAATTAGAGCTGTGCATGCAGTTTAGTAGGGAGTGCTCTATACCAGACACCAATTGTCCAGTCAGCATCAAACACTGCAGCTCAGCCTTGATTCTGTTAGATGCTAAGCAATATGACCCTGCATTGACATTTGGTTTAATTGGAAGTGGGGCGTAGCACCATCTGCCACTACTTATCCTTTCTAAAGTGCTACTTGTCGTACACAGCACTGTACAAATATGCATAACAAAGGACAGTCCCTGCTCCAATGAGGTTACAATCTAGATAAGACATGGGCGCAGACAGTTAAAACCAAAGCAATAAATGAACCATGGACTACAAGGTGCAGTTTATTCAGTAACTGATTTATCCCAACTAAGCTCATGATTTATGATTGGGATCATGATATAAAGATGACCTCAAGGAGGTGGGCATTTAGTTGGGACCTGCATATGGACGGGTGAAAGGCCTGGAGTCGGGAGTTGACAATAGAGGAGACAGGCGCAGATAAGAACATCTTGCCCAATGAACAGAGGTCACGAGAAGGGGTGTATGGAGAGAGAAGGTCTTCAGGTTTCCCAGCTTCCCATAGAGTTTACTTGATTTCACTACAGCAGCAGCCAGGATTATTGAGATTAATGTGGGGGTGGGGAGGGCTAGGTACATCCTGGTATAGTTGGGCCCCCTACCTCAAGGTTTGAAATCAATTTCTACAGATCATACTGGGATTTTATTTTCACATGTTACTTGCAATTACATTTGGCTCATCCAGTTTTAGTCCCCCCACGCCACCCCCTCCCCTCCACACACACACCATGGATCATGGGCTTCCCAAGCTTGTGGTCCTCAGTGCAGCTTCACCACCTGTCCCTGTTATAGTCAGGGATCTGTGTTCATGACATTCTTCCCTTTAGTAACAATGGAGAAATCGTAGTGAACACGGGGCCCTGATTAGCTATGTTTTTACTACCATATTATCCTGCCATCCAACCCTTCTGTTTTTCTATCCCTTTCCTAACCTGGAGTGTCTCTATTGTCATTCTCTTAATTCACAGCACACGGCTGTTAGTTTAACCATGACAGGAGGCTTCTTGGAACAAGCTGACCAAAACAGCTACAAAGCAAGGAACTTGCATTCCAGGAGTGAACAGCCTTTGGAATCCAATCAACAAGCTTCCCCTTAATATTCAGGGTTTAAGGCCTGTCAAAGTTATTGGCATTAATCAATTTACTGACAAGCACTCTGGGTGTACTAACCCCAGTGCTCTTTCACCTTGCCTGCTGACTCCTGGTACTTTGTCATTTCTCTGCTAACGGTTCAATGGGGACCTCAACAGTCGTCAACAAATGAGTTCAGTGGTTTTGAACATTTAACTTCTGTGATGCCATTTTGAGACTTAAATATAATCATGTGACAGACCTTCACCCTAATATCATTCAGGATCATGACCTCATCTGCACACATTGCGAATCCACTTGAGAACCTCTGCAATAGCACATCCTTTGTCTTTGTTAACATCATTTGGAAGCAGTGCTTAGGACAGGGATGAGGAGCCTGTGGGCCAAATACACCTCATGGCTGTTTTGTCTTTTTCCCCCAATTCCTGGATCTGGTCCATATACCTAGTCCTTCCCTCTCAAGCCCTGAAAGAGTGAGACCAGGGGAAGGGAGCATAGACGAGAGCAAGTACTTGAGGATGAGGGATGGATCCACGACACTGATCCATAATCAGAACACTCCCTTGCGGTCTCTCATACTGAGCACATCCCTTAAGTGCCCCTGCCTCTAACTTCTATATGAGCTGAACTTAAAGTATGTCACACTATTTTTTGCCCTTTGTACACCCCCACCCCTGCTAGTTTACTACGGAATGCCCCCCTCCAAAAAGTAGGGTCACACAAATCTTACCCTGCTGCCACCGTATACATTTCTAATACCAACAACATAGAACCGCATTTATTATATGCAAGGAATAGCTTTTCTTATTTTAAAACATAGGAATAAAATTGAAAAACATGCAGCAAGAGGTGACTGTGATGCCACATTACAACCAATGATCCATCTCTGCTTCTGGTCACAAATGGTTACGACTTTACCAATCCCTCCTGGCCCCTTATGAAATACTTTATGGACTGTCTCTATGCGCAGCACACTGAGTCTGTATCATCTTTCAAAGTGGCCCACAGGCAGGAAAGTTCTTTGGGGTTTTTTTGCTTTTCTTTTTCCCCACCTCTGGACTAAGAGTTGCATCCACGGACCAGAGCTCCATTTTGCCAGGAAACTGTACAGAACAAAAGAGCCCAAAGAACCCACAAAGGTTGATCCTGATCCCACCAGCCCAGAACCAGAAACACTGCCCCTGCCTCAAATACACTCTCGCTCCTTCCAGCACTGCTCTCCTTCCCTCGCTCATCCCTTCCTGCTACCTCTCCTCAGTAAAAGCAGGGGGAGATGCTGTGCTGTTCTGCATCAGAGACTTAGCTGCACTTGGCCCAGATTGATTCTTTGTTTCTCAGAAATACATATCCCGGAGCAAGAGCTGGCAAAATAAAAGATTAATTGGATTTGCACGTATAGGCGCTGTTAAAAGCTTTTGTTGATTTTTCTCCTGCGTTCTCCTTCAGCTGAGGTTTTCACTTGACAAAGCAGCAGAGCGGGGAAAGTTTTAAACACAGCCCATGCAAGGTGGTAGCACAGAAGGGGGTGGGGGTGGGGAATAACCAATCACAACCTTATGGTCTCCCTTTTCCTCCCTACCCCCAGCTGTTCCAAAGAGAACTGAGGGAAGAGGTATTGGCAGATTCGTGGATGCCCCAGCAAATGTGTTAATACACTTTGACAAACACTCAGGCGCTTTCTTTGGGCTCTTAGACAGACCTGAAAACGTCTTGCAGGGATTAAGGTAAGGAGCTTTATTGCCAGAGGGGAAAATAAATGGGGTTCAGAAGCTGGAGGTTTTTTTTAGGAGAAACTGTCTACAGACATGGGGGGAGGGGGGACAGTTAATGATGTGTTAAAATGCAACAGCACCTTCATGAAATATTCACTGCCTTAAACACGTCTAATATTAAAGATTAAACGTCCTGGGATTTGTCCTAGAGACTCCGGAGTACTGATTTATGATCTGCCAGAAGCCGCTAACCTCATGATTCATAACACAAGATGTAAAAGTGTTACCTTTCCAAAGGGGAAGGGAATTAGAAATGATGCGGGGGGGAGGTCAGCTGCTTTGTCTCTAGCAGAAGTTCAGATACCAAGGAGGAACCAGCTTTTCCCATGCGTCTAGGCAGGGGTTTAAGGAACTGGCATACCAATGGGAAGCATCATTAGAAAGCCATTCCTTAACCACCCACCCCCACCCCTGAGTGCTTAGCATGCATGTTCTCTCTGTCACTGCATGGATCAGTAATTTTTGACACTTATTTAATAATAAATATGTTCTGCAATTGAGAGACATCTCAAAGTGCTTGTGAAGCAAGGCTGTGGGGCACGGGGTGCATTGGGCTATCCCATGTGTTACAACCAGTCCTTTTACATTATACATGGGCCAGAGAGCACCTACTAATTATTTCCCCACATAGACCTAGAGAGTCTCCACATTTTAAGGGTCAGCATCAAAGCAATTGGCACTTTGATGGATGAAAATGGAGGTGTGGCAGTTAACCCCTTCCATACACGTGCTTATTCCATCCTCCACACAGCTGCATTGGCTTCCCAAGTAGGACTCCATCAACCTGAGGAAATCCTGATTTTATTGACTCCCATCCCATGATTTCAGCAACTAAAGCCCAAAGCCAAAGGGTTTATTGGAAGGTTTATGCCAAGGTTTATTTCTGTAAAGTAATATAGCAAGCCACACTGCCAGCTTGCCTCTTTGTGTCTGACTATTAACTCCTTCAGACAGGAGAGAGATTAGGCTGCGGGCAAGACCAACTTGTTCATTACGTTTCAGATTTGAACAAGGCATCAAAAGAAAGACGTTAGGCTGGGAGCGAGGGGCATGGGAGTTTATAGCTGATGGGCCAGTTCACGCCCTTGGGTGCTTTTTATTTGGCCTCTGTAGCAAGGCAGGTGTTCGTCAGCCTCTAAGTTCCCATATATAATAAACAAACACAGTGTTCACATCAACCCCCACCCACAGTCTGCACGCACAGTCCCTAGGATTCCAGCCTGGTCCAAGGCTTTCCATCAGTCTCTCTGCCCCCAAGCTCTCACCCTTGGGCTGGTCAGCATGATGGAGAGTTCCCAGCATCTAGCCTGCTTAGAACAGAATTCCATCCTCACTCATGGCCGGCAGCAGAGTGGCTAAACGTGAGGGCTCACTGGTCAGAGAAAAATGTGGGGCGAGGCTGAAGAGTGGGCCTTCTTAAAGTTTTATTGCCTGCCCCATCACAGCCCCTTTCCAATTTCTGGATCCAGCCCCTACCCTCTAGCAGCAAAAGAGTGAGCTTGAGGGGGTGGGGGAAGCAGGATGGATCTTATCCTTTCAGCGCCTTCCTTCTCCTGAGCATATCCGCTAGGCATCCTGACCCCAACTTCTTGCTTGTATTAACTTTCAAGGTGTTAGGGTTGATGGGAGAGAGAAAGGGGACTTGGGGCACAGGAATAGGGTTACCGCTCCTACTCCGGTCTGAAATGTGGTTCCCTCGGAAGGTAAATGTCCTCAGGATCTTGTGTGGGCTCTCTCTCTAATAACGAGAGCAACCCAGATCATCACCGGGCAAAGAGGGCAGTTCCCTGGGGAATGGGAGGGCTATAAGGAAGAGGGTACTCACACTTACAGGAACGTTCACTCAGGGGAGGCATCCAGGAACAACAGTGCTCATGGTTGAGGTGCCAGGTCTGGGAGAAATGGTTGGTCGTGAAAGGAAGTGGGGGGGGGGCGAGGAGGGGAACACACACACTTTATCACACATTAGAGGGGAGGTACAGGCTTGGGGGGGGGGGGGAACTACTCGCAGTCACCTCCAGACACTTTAATCCACAACCAAACACACACCTGTTCTCACTTTTACAGAAACACACTCACAATCAGTCCTACACTCACTCACTCTCAGTCACACACTCTCACACCCATAAAGTTAGTCAAAACACTACTTCTTCACCAAAATCCAAATCACAACACAGGGCTAGCGTCTCAAAAGAGGCCCGGAAGGGCTTTTATACAGATCCTTCCTGTTCCCTCAGGTGCTGCCAGTTGTGCCGTCCCCAGGCCCCACCTGCGGTTTTCCAGCTGTGAACTGCGCTGCAGCGCGGCGCTCCTAATGTCCTGAGTCCTGGCGCTGCCCTCTGGACTGTGCGCCAGGATGCTGCAGCGGCTCTGGTTGCCCAGCAACCAGTGCCATGCGTGCTCGAGCCGGGGCCCATCACCTGGTCGGAAATCCCTGCGGGCAGGTGTAGACCCTGACAGTAACACACACACACCCGTCCAGACCCTACACAGGGAGGACGGTCCTGATTTAATTGGATGGAGGCAATGAAAGCAACGAGGGAGAGCAGGTGCGTGGATAAGCGTGCGTGGTTCCCAGAATCATTCAGCGGGACCAAAGCCTTTTCAATCCACGAGGTACAGAAGATGCCCTCTGCAAATCTTGGAGTTGAGAATGGCAGAGACCTCGTATTCCAGGAGTCCGTGGATTAACAGAGGTGCAGGGGGAAACGTCTGTTGGGAGGGAAGGGGAGGGTGCATGGTTTTCAGAAGAGAGACATGAAATGTGGGATGTATGCGAAGGTGCTGAGGTAAATCCAGGGTATAGGTAACCTCATTCAATTTGGCTTCAATGGGAAAAAGACCCATATAGGCATATTTCGTCGATGGACGCTGGGAGGAGTAATGGTGTTGCCTTACCCAAAGCAGGCCACCTACTTGGAAACCAGGCGTGGAGATTCAGTGTTTATCTGTGTGTCGTTTATATTGTTGGCAGGCTTCTTGTAGGTGCTTCTCAGCTTCTCACTGAGCTTGCTGGATCTGTTGGGCCATGACTCCTGCGGCGAGGCCATTAGTTGAGGGAAGATCCATTAAACAAAGCGGAGGATGGAACCCGTAAGTAATATAAAACAGAGATGTTCCTAATGAGGCATGAGGTGCATTGTTATATGTGAACTCTGGAAGGGGTAAATACATTGCCCAGTCATCTTGGAGATAATTCAGGAAACATTGTAGATAATGCTCCATTTTTTTATTAACCCGTTCCACTTGTCAGTTGGCTTGTGAGTGATAGGCGGTTGTTCAGGTTACTTGAGTTCCCAAAATGCGAAAAAGGGCCTTCCAGAAGTTGGATATAAACTGGGGGCCTCTGTCAGATACTATCTCCTGTGGTATTCCGTGGAGTCAGACAATGTGGTGTAGTATAAGGATAGCTGTTTGTTGCGACGTGGGTTGTCCTGTACAGGGTATGAAATGTACCAGTTTGGTAAAATAATCCTTCTGACTGGGGTAGGTCAACGACAAAATCCAAAGCTATACTTTGCCAAGGGACGGAGGGTAACGGGGTTAATTGTAGCAATCCAAAAGGAGGGTGTCGGGGTATTTTGGTGCGGGCACAGGTGACACTTCGTTTTACATATTTGCTAACGTCATTCTGGATGCTGGGCCACCAAAATCGTTGAAGAATGAGGTGTAATGTACTTCGTTCTCCTGGGTGACCTACTAGTGTGGAATCATGATGAGTCCACAAAATGTAGGGTCAATACTTGGGAAGTATCACTACCTTGTTGTGGTGACAATACAGCCCATCTTGTTGCTGACAGAGTCCTTTACGTAGATAACTCAGACTCTTGTGGCTCAACTGCTGAATGGATGGTGTGGTTGCTGCAAACACCATGGGAGAGGAGGATAGGTCCCACAAACATCTCGGACATCTCTTCCTTGAAGTGGCATCAGGATAAGGCGTCTGCTAAGGTATTGTTGACACCTGGTCTGTACCTGATGTTAAAAGAGAATCGGGAGAAAAAGAGCACCTATCGCGCGTGGTGAGCATTGCTGATCCACGCAGATTGCATGTACACTAGATTTTTATGATCGGTTAATACCAGGACGGGGTGAGGGGCTCCTTCAAGATAGTGTCTCCATGCCTCAAAGGCAGCCTTGATTACTAAGGGTTCCTGATCAAGAATGGTGTAATTCTGTCTGGCCGGGATTAGTTGTTTTGAGTAAAAGGCACAAGAGAATCGCTTGGTGGTGGGGACCACTTGTTGCATTAGCACTGCCCCTATCACTCGGTCGGAGGCGTCAGCTTCTAGGATGAAAGGTTTTGCAAGACTGGGGTGTTGAAGGACGGGAGCAGTCATGAATGCCCTCGTTAGTATTTCGAATGCCTGTTGCTGCTTTGGTCCCCACAAAAAGAGGGTTCCCTTTTTTAGCAATTGGGTGAGGGGAAGCATGATTTGTGCATAGCACAGAATATATTGTCTGTAATAGTTGGTGCTACCTAGAAACCGTTGGGAGGGGGCTTGACGGCAGAAGGAGTAGGCCACTTCTGAATAGCCTCGAACTTCTGGGATTCCATTTCGATTCCTTGGGGGGAAATATCAAATCCTAGAAAGGGAACGGTATGTACATGGAAGGTGCACTTCTCTAATTTGCAGTATAGTTTATGTTTCTGCAAACGGAGAAGTACAGCGCACACATGGTGGACATTCATTTCCCGAGTTGGGGAGTATATTAAGATGTCATCTAGGTAAGCGATGACAAAGATGTCAAGGATATCTCTGAATATGTCGTTTACGAAGTGTTGAAAAGTGGCCGGAGCACTGGCCAGGCCAAACGGCATTACTATGTATTCAAAATGTCCATATCTAGTACGGAAAGCGGTCTTCCACTCATCTCCGCTACGCATACGAACGAGATTATAAGCTCCACGGAGGTCAAGCTTTGTGAAGATTGTAGCACCCTTGAGGTGATCCAATAGTTCGGGAATTAGGGGTAACAGATACCAATTCTTGATAGAGACTGCATTTAAGCCCCTGTAATCTATGCATGGTTGACGATCTCCTTCTTTTTGGGGTACAAAAAATATAGGGGCACGTGCCAGCGAGGTAGAATGGCGTATGAAACCCTTCTTCAGATTTTCATCTGAGTACTCAGGAAGCGTGGTTAATTCCGGGGGGGGGGGGAAAGAGGGAGTAGATTCTACCATACGGTGGCTGTGTCCCAGGGACTAAGTTAATAGGGCAGTTATAGGGGCGGTGTGGTGGTAATTCTGCTGCGTCCTGTTTACTGAATACCTCTGATAAATCCATATATTCCCGGGGAATCGTCTGCTTCAGCATATCCTCTGGAATCACTCCAAGGGTATGCCTAGTGGGTTGGAAGCAAATATAGTTCTGTTGACAGTAGGAAGAATGAAATTGTACTGCTGACTGCGTCTAATTAACAGTGGGATTATGTGTGAGGAGCCACAGATATCCCAGTACTACTGGAAACAGGGGAGAGGAAATAACATCAAACTTCAGCTGCTCCATGTGATTCCCTATTGCACAAGTTAATAGGGAGGTACAGATCGTAACATGGCCAGAAGCCAAGGGAGATCCATCAATGGTGCGAACTAACTCTGTACTTCTCTTGGGTTCACAGGGTATATGAAGATGGGCAGCATATTGAGCATCCAGGAAATTGCCTGAAGCCCCTGAATCCAACAAGGCCTTAACTACCACAGATCTGGTGTCTTGGATGGTTAACGTTACAGGGATGGATAAGTGAGAGCTACAGTTTCAGGAGATGGAACTAGATGTAAAGGAAGATAAGGTCCCAGGAAACACATCATCTACCGGAAAGTTCCTGGTTCACCCGGCGCCCATCATTTCCCGACCCCCCCTACCATGATCGGGCATTCCTATGCAAAATGCTTTCCTTGCCCACAATAAAAACGCAAGCGTCTCTGGCATCTTCTTTCTTTTTCTTCAGGGCTTAAGGGGCCTCTGATGGCGCCTATTTGCATGGGTTCTGCTCCTGGAACATCTGTGGTGGAGGTAGCAGTGGGAGTCTAACACCCATACAGGGCGAGGTACTAGCCCTTGACCGTGGTCTCTTTGTCTTTCCCGCCTACGTTCAGTTAATCTTTCATCAATATGAATGGTCAGGGTGACCAAGTCACTCAGACTTCCTGGGGTGGCTACGTATGCTAGTTGATCTTTGAGCACATCATTGAGACCTTGATGGAACAAAACTCGAAGGCCTGAATCACTCCATCCCAACTCAATTGTTAATTTCTGGAACTGAGTTATGTATTCAAGCAATGGATTTTTTCCTTGTCTAAGGTGCAATATGGCTTGTTCAGCATCCCGGACCCAATGGGGATAATCAAATAGGAATTTAAACTCCCTAATGAAACCCTCATAATCCCCCAACAATGGGCTATTCGTAGTTAATAGGGGTGTAGCCCAGTCAAGGGCCACGCCTCCCAAGAGTCCTATGATAGCAAGGCTACTTTGGCTTGGTCTGTGGCATAGGTCCGGGGTTGAGTCTGGAAGACTAGAGCACAGAGGGCTAAGAAGCCCTGCCATTGTTTCCTATCACCATATAATTTATCAGGTTTAAGGGCCTTGGGTTCCCTAGGCAAGAGGGAAGCTATGGGGGGTGCATCTAACCACTTTACCCCATATTGTTTCAACATATTACAAATATCTGAATATGACATACCCTCTGCCTTCTTGAAACTGCGTAATTTTTGGTGAAAAGTTTCTTGAGTAATTCTGTAGGCCTCAAGAACTGCCTTTTTGAAAACATCAAAAGTCAGGACTGGAGTTTCCTCCATTTTTGTGTTGTAAACTTCTTTGACCTTCGCTGGGAGTTTGGGTAACACTAATGTGAGCCACATTCGTTGCGGGATCTGTCCTTGAAGAAACACGTGATGCATGGTTGTGAAGTAGTCTTCTATGCCTTGATTTCCCTCGCATTGTGGGATCAATGGGGCGTAGTCCCAGATTCTGCCTTCTGTGTTGTTTCCTGTGTTGCCTAGTGGAGGGAGTTGAGGGTTCATTCCTAGGGCTGCCTGTGTCTTTAGGATTTCAATCTGGTGCTGCCTCTCTCATTCTCTTTCTCTCTCTCTCTCTCCTGTTGTTTCATTTTCTCAAGTTCGAACTGCATTTGTCGTTCTTTTTCTTTTTCTTCTGCTCTCATTTGCTCTAATTTGAGCTCCTTGTCCATTCTTATTCAGGCCATCTCGAGTTCAGGGTTTGAACCTTGCCCCCATAGTTGCTAGTCAGTTGGAAGGGGGTGTTGAGGAACGTTTGGCAGCGCATCTCCATCTCCTGGTTTCTGGTTGGATGGAGGGGGGTCTGGAGGGGGATTTTCTGCCCCCGCTCCATTTCCATCCGTCCCATTCATGCTCATTTCAAACTCCTGGATCAGCTGCTTCAGTTGCTGCTTAGTTTTCCCTTCTGCTTTGAGACCTCTGTGTTGGGCTTCCCTGCTCAGCTCTGACCTTCTCAGGTGGTGAAAGTGCTTTGGGAGACCTATTTTGTTTACTGTCCCTGGCCCGAAATTAAGATTAAAACAACAAACTCAATGCACTCTTGTTCAAGGATCTGCTTATTCTACCCTCTCAGAGCTGAGTTCCCGACTCCTGGGGCTTTCAGACTCTGCAGGTTTGGGATTTACTCCCCTCAGAGGAGTCCAGTCACCTGGGTATGCTCCTCTACTTTCTACACATTGGTCCACAAGCTGAGCTT
>QEPC01007483.1:2017954-2031176 GCA_003113815.1 Sphenodon punctatus
TGTGTGTGGCTACCGCAGCAACTGAGGCATGCGATACCCAGATGCCCTATGATGAGTCAGGCTGGGGACTAATCATCCTGTTAGCCCTATTCCACCCTGAGGGCGTGTTTTCCCCACGGTGCCTCGCTGCATCCCCATATAAGGTGTGTGTGTGTGCCCCCTCTTGGTCGCTCACGCTCCGTGTACCCTACCTCTTCCCCCCAAACCTCCCTATAGCCCCCACATGGTTGCACAATTCAAGCCTGTCCTTACAAGTATGGTTGCCACCTCCCTCCAAGAGGAAACCCAGAGGGAGTGGAACCACACTGGAGGGGGTAGAGCATAAAGGGCTGCTACATCCCTTTCTTGCACAGCATCTCCCCTTACTGAGATTTGTGCTGCCATTTTGTTCCAGAGGGGGTGGGACCATGTTGGAGAGGGGTTCGGGAAAGGGGCCCTCTTTATGACGCAACCCTACTCTTTTGGAGTGTTGTAACATCATGGTACTCCATGGGGGCAGAGCATGTCAGAAAGGAGGTGGGAAAGTCCCTATGGCCCACCCGCTTTCTGATTTGGCCATCTCCTGCCATGCCCTGAAGCCTCAATTGTACAAATTAGCTATGGATGTCCCTGGCTGGCCCTGAAGAAATGGGGACTTCACCCAGAGTCTGGAGTTTCTCAGTCAAAACCCAGTGTCTCCAAGTGAAGGTGGCAATCCTACTTTCAAGCAAACCAGACACGTGATGGATTCAGCTGCCCTATCAAATATCCCTGATTGTGTTACACCAAGGACATGCATGTCCATGGGAACTTTGCCAGCAGTCATGATCACCAACAGCACAGATGAAAGCCCAGTGGAACAACAGTAACCAGATCAATGAAACCTGCCTTGGCCCCTTTAACAATCCCCATCACTTCCCTTAGATAATGAAGCTCTTCAGGCCTCGAAGTTTCAAAAATGTCCACAGAATGCCGGAGATTGATTTATCCTCTGCTGAGAATTTCTGAGCGGCTGGCAGAACGTCAGAGAAACAATTTCTTAATCCAACGTCCTGAGCAATTTGAAAAACCTGTCCATCTTTACTGCCAGAAGAGGTGTGGGGAAGATTGATTGCCTGGAGACGGAGGTTTGGCCTCTCATCTCTACAGTTTGCTCTTCCGTGTTTTTTTGACAATCCCCAAACTGAAATTTGGGGATCACTGGCAGCCTGTAAGGTAGAATCTGATGTAATTACAACAAATACATCTTCACTACCTGTAGTCATCTCCATAGCCAGCAGATGCACATTAGGGTCTCCCAGGTCCCTCTTCTTAGATGTTGTCATGGTACCAGCAGAGACTAAAGCTGCCCACGATGTGCAGCTGCCTAGGAGACCTCATGGGTCTCATATCTGATTTACTGGCAAGACCTGCCCCCTAATGGCAGCCAGACTTATCTAAACAGGAAGCAGGAAGTGTAAGGTTTCTGTGCAACATGACAGCTACCCAGAATGTGTGAGGACCCTGTTTCCAGTCCTGCTTTCACCCTTCTCCCAGTCACTAATCCTGCCTTCAACCCTGTCTCTTGACCTTTCCTCCAACCCTGTCCTAACTCCACTTGCTTGACTTCCTGGTTTAAGATCTGGCTTTTAACCACTGAGTCGTGCTACTGATTTGGCTCCAAGACCCACACCCCTGTCTTGACCCCAACTGTCTTCAGGTGTGGGCCGTGGCTCAGGTGATAAAGTGCATGCTTTGCATGTATAGGGTCACAAGTTCAATCCCAAGCATCTCGGATTCAGGATCTCTGGTAGGATGCCTGGGTGAGACCTCTGCTGGAGCCTTGGAGAGTTAGATTTGAAACCCTGCTGAAATGTCATGTTGCCACAATACTGGGCTAAGATGGACCATTGGTCTGACTCAGTTAGGCAGTTCCTTATACCCTGCTACACTAATTTAGGCTCCTGGCTCCCAATGTGGCATGGGCCTTGACCTCTGACTCTCTGGCTTCCAAACCAGCTTCAGCTCTCAACCACTGATCCAGTGACCCTCAACCTCTGATCCAGGTACCTGACCATGTCCAGCAAGTGCATGGAGGCCAGAAGATATTATTGGAGCAGTGACATTGGTCTTTTGAACCCCCCCCCAAAAAAAGTTGGGGAACCAGTGATAAAAAGACCTCAATAAAAGAAGTCAGCTCTGGAATTTTAGTTTCTTATAGGTTTCAGAGCAAAACATTACACTTGCTTTTCCTCACTCTCAATAATGGGATTGTTAATGCCAGTTGCCATGACTAAACTCCAGGCAAAGGAATACTCTTTATATGTCTGTGCTGCTTGCAACTTTGTTCTTTATTTAATTTTTTTATTCTGACTCAAGGAAGGCTTCAAATAGCAGCAATAATGAAACTCTGCTTAAAGCTGGGATCAGTGACCTACAGAAATGCCAGAAGATATAGTGTTTCAGTCACTACCAACGTTGGGGTCATCTTATCTCTCCAGGTACAGCAGATACATGTTATGGGCATGTCCAGCCTCTGGCAGGGACAGAAGGCATCCTTCTTGTACAGCCCCAGCTAGACCTCAAAACAAACCTGTTTTGGCTATCTTTGATGGGTGTATGGTGGGTTGACAATGGTCCATGGTTCCGAAAAGCTTGGGAACCCTTAAATAAAACAGTGACTCAATGGGAAGACGCAAGCACCTTGTCTGTGTGAGATGTCCCATGCAGTAATGTTAAGGGACACTACAAAGCAGAAAGCCTGTTTAAGTCAAACCTGTGATGTGCCTGTATTCAGTATTCACACTTTGATACCAGGGCTTCTGATTGCCAGAGCCCTTGTTAGATGTGCTGACGAGCAGAAAGTCAAAAGACCCCCAAATAATGAGCTACGCCTCTGTGCACGGCAAGATCCCACCATACCCCCTGCCAGGTGGAAAGTCACCTTCCAAGATGGAGATTCAGATCAAATTAAATTAAATACAAAGAGAGAAGAAAGGATAATGTCACAGATCATTAAATACCTGACTTCAATGGCAAACTGTACCCAGGCTGCCTCTAGGGAGCTGCTGGATGACCAAGGCTTCTCGCCACGTAGATGCAATGAACTGTACGTGCTAATAATGGCAGCAGTGCTGAGTAGGAAAAGGTGAGATGGGGCAATTGTTTCCCTTCTAACCCTTCATAGTGGAAAGTTGCCAGGCTTTGCATCTTGCCAATCCATTTCAAAGTTACAGCAAAACAAAGTTCTGCACTGAGTTCTTTCAGAAAAGAGGGGGATATTTTTAAATCTTCCCGCCCCACCACCCTCGCCCCTTTCCCTCCCTCCCCTCCCCTTCCACCACAGCATTTTTGCTACTGAAAGAGGTAGATTGTAGCCAGAGATTAAACAAAAATCAGCCATTCTCAACTCAAAGTGAAAGTCTCAGCTTTTTGGCAACCTTGCTGAAGGTTTGTGTTATGTTTTGCATTCTGGATTCTTTTTACCCATTCTCAACTTTTCAGTATTTCTATCCGCACATTTCTGGCATTTTCAGCACTTTTTGGCACATCTGACAATTTTGTGACACTTTTACAGTGTTTTATGGCACTTTTGGCAATTCTGGGTTCACGAAAATGCTGAACGAAAAGCCAAATGAATAGGTGACTTTCCCACATTGTTGGGACACTGACAAGTCAGTCCTTTTTTTTTTTTTTTTTGACAAACATGGTGTTCGTTTGAGAAAAATAATTTCAGCTGTAAACGTAGCAGATTGCGGCTGAACTCCATAAGTCTTTGCCAACCTGTCTGCCCCAAACCTCCAAGTCACTTGCCGTTCACGGGTTTTCTCTCTCAACAGTCCTTTATTCTACAGTTCCACGCCGCATTCTGTCACACAGGTATTACATGTTCCATATCACCCCCTGCTGCGCCCCCAAGATCAGCAGCCTGGTCAGCCTCCTCTCACTATCCCCCTGAGGTCGGCATTCTAACCAGAATAGAGATCCTTTCCTGCTCCTGGCTTCCTTCAAACTGACTTGATGTCAGGGCTTACTGCTCTTATCGCCCCAGAACGGGGTGTGACCAAGGCAATGAGCAGGCCCTCTTAAAGGGGCCGCTGCCTGTTCCACAAGAGAGAGTGCTCAATAAATTTGGAACAGGAAGCACACACACTCAGGACAAGTGACCACTAATTTCCCAGTGAGATCTGTGTTTGGTTTAAAGTAGGGATGAAACAAGATTTCAACCCCTGTGAGAATGGACTTCTTGGTAAGATTCTCCGGGTCGAGAATCTTGTGAGAATCAGCATTCGTGACACCATTCTTGAGTGCCGCAAAAAACATCCCCAAAGCATTCTGCACATGTGCAAAATGGCTGTCAGAGGCCGTGCATGCGCAGAGTATTTTGGGACTTTCGAGAACCTCAAAAAACTCCGTGCATGCACAAAATGGCTGATGGGAGGGGCTGTGCATGCGCGGAATGACCATGGCGGACATTCTGCACACGCACAGGGAGTTTGGGGGATTTTCAAGAATCTCAAGAAATTTTAAAAAATCATAGTGAGATCTCACAAGATCTCATCATGAGCTGCAAGACTGTCACACGTTCTCACAAGAATGTTTCACATTCTTGTTTCAGCCTGAATTTAAAGCCCTGCTTGAGCCAGAAATTTAAGCCTGAGCCCAGCCTAAGCCTGAATGCATGAGGCTCGAGCCAACTAGGCTGCTGTAAGAACAAGCCAGATGTGTCCAGGTGACATTAATAGAATCACATCGAGCTTGGACAATAGTCGTCGTATTTTGATAATGGATCAAAATAGGATTTCTATTGCTCTGTGAATTCAATATGTAGTTTTTGAGGTATGTATATATATTTCTAAATTTGTTCATAAAATTGTTATATATTTGTTCATTGTTTTATACAAGAACATTTATTTACAGACCTCTGTTTGGTGTGTGTAATCTTCGGGCTTGGTCTGTATATAGGTTCTTGGTTCCCACCCAACCCCCTTTTTTTTTTGTTCTTTTGCTGTAAGAACAGGCCAGATGTGCCCAGGACAGATGACATCATAGTGTCACATGGGGGGGGATGGGACACATTAGAAAGGGTGTGGGGAACACTCAGCCCCACCCCTACCCACAGAGACCACACCCTCACATAATGTTGTGACATCACAGTGCTGTGTAAGTGGCAAGACTACATGAGAAAGGGGGTGGGAGCTAGGGTGCCCCTTTGGTAATGTGACCCTGCCCCCCATCCAGCATTGTGGTGTCACAGTGCTCCATGGGGGCAAGGCCTCCCTCTGTTGCTAGGGACATGAAGCCCTAGGGGCTTGGGGCACGAGTGTCCCAGAGCCAATTCAAGCCCAACAGGAGAAGTCAGATCATACTGGCTTTGAGTCAGGTCACAGGCTTCTACATTGATTTGGGTAGAGTCTCAGTAGGGCTTGCTTGAGATGAACACCTTCAAACACCTCTCTGCCACATATTGAACATGTGCTCCAGGAATTGAAATGCATGATAGAGCTGTGCTCCAGCAGCTCTGAAAGCTGTATCATATGTCCTAGCCTTGGAGAATGATCCCAAAATGGGCCATAGAATGCCACCCATTTGATTGTCTCCTCCAGTGTCTGCTTTCCCTCTAGGACCAATGCATAGTCTGCATTTTCCCCTCTCCAAATCCCTCAACTGGAAAACCCAAATTCAGCCAGCATAAATTCCACATTCTGCAATAAGAATCATGCAAATTAACTAAAATACGGGTTATGCAAATTTTGAATGCAAATGAATTTCCTACCATGCTATTCCATCCATTTTGAACATCTCATGCCTTAACAAGCTTACAAAATACTTGATGGGTCTGTCAGTGGAGGGGCCCTAAGGTCTGGGGTCTGCTCCTCTTCAGCAGCTGTGGCACAAGCTCCCATGACCTCTGAGTATATACCAGCTACTCACAGTGCCAGCATCCCATTGCTCCCCACGCAGGCTGTAATTCGGTGCTGCCACACTGACAAAGTCTGCAACCATTTTGACAAACACCAAACTCTGCAAAAATGGCTGTGATCGTAGCTGCATAGAATTCATGGGGCCCTCTCTATATAACAACCCCATTTGTCATTAACAAGATCTACAAGGTAAGGATGCATGCCCTATCTTAGTTTCTCTGTATAAGCTAGCTGTCAGGGTCCTGGGACATCTGAGATGTAGGCAGCCATGGGAGTTTGGCTGGGGGGAGAAGGGGCAGGGTTCAAGATCAGGACTGAAGACAAGTCATGAGGGGAAACAAAAGGCAAGACGAGGGCAAGGGTACAAGCAAGGACTAGGCAGGGAAGTCTCAGAGGAGACAGGACTGGGGGACAAGACTGAAAGGGGAAAAGGGCACAAGGAGGATGAGGCACTGGGCAAGACTAATTTATTGTTTGTTTTTATTTATATCCTGCCCTGTCCCCGAAGGCACAAACATATAAAATACAAATATAAAATAAATCATTAAAACCCCACAAAACTAAAAAAATAAATAAACTCATCACCCTCCCCACAATCTATCCCTGCCTACTGGCCAAATAAAAAGGTCTTACTCTGCCTCTGGAAGACATTTAAAACTAGGGCTCAGAGAATGCCTATCTGCAGGCCCGAGCTGTACGAAACTGGGCCAATGATGGAACCCACAAGAGGGCACCCTCGGCAGATCTTAAAGGCCACGAAGGAGCATAAGGAGAAAGGTAGTCCCTTCAGATATGTAGGGCTCAAGCCATTGGGGCTTTAAAGGTCAAAATCAGCAGGGGATAAGGCCAGATGGAGAACAAGGAAGCAAGACCAAGAACCAGAGAGAGGTGTGGAATGTGTTGTTCCTACCCAATTTTCTGGTGCTACCAGCACACCTTACATGCTGACTGGCAGGCAACCAACCAGGAAGCTGAGAGGTGGGGCAAGGCTGGAATCGGAGAAGAGGGGTGTGGTTAAGGGTAGACTAGGAAGGAGTCATGGGAGAAGTGGCTGGCCCAAAGGCAGGTTGAGATGATGGTGCTGATGTGTTAGCCACTGCCCAGGAACTCTAAGGGCAAGGATTCAAGGCTGGGTCCTGGCACTAACAGAAAGGCTATGCTGTGGGCCGGCATTCTGAATTATTATTATTATTATTATTATTAATAAACATTTATATAGCGTCAGCCATGTGCCTGGTGCTGTACAGAACACAGAAATAGACGCGGTCCCTGCCTGTGGCTTACAATCTAAAAGACAAGGATGTGTCAGCTTCAGTCGGCTCATCCTCATCCAGTCCCCAACAGCAGTCAGGCATTGGGTAAGCACCGAGACTGCAGGGCCTGCGTCGGATAAAAAAAAAAGAGAAGCAGAGCCGAGTGGCATCAGCACAACTGCTGGCACTTCACCTCAAACCTCCGAATTACGTCACCCAGTGGCCTCATATACAGGTATGGGGGAGGTGCTTGGAGCGTTAAGGGCAACCAGTAGAGAACTAGATCCTCACCGTCCTGGCTGTTGAAAGCCAGCCGGGAGACGCTGAGACCACTGCTGGCTGGGGTTGTCAATGCCTCCCTTACAGAGGGTAGTGTGTCACTACCCTCTGTAAACGCAAAGCTTAATCACACAGCTGACTCTACTACAGCTCTCTTACTAACTGCGGTGTAAGTTACCGGACAAGTGTGTTATATTTTTTTGGCACAAAATATTCTCAATTCAGCCCCCCCAAAATCTAAAAGCCAAACTAATACCCATGCTGGTGACTACTGAAAGTCACACTTGATGCTCATCTTTGAGCACCTGCTTAATGAAGTTCACCCTTTCTTTCAAGCCTCCAGAAAGCAACTTTATGGGTAATTTTTAAAAGTGGCCGTGACACCACCTTTAATTGCACACCTTCAGTGCACAGTGCTCAATTGCATGGGGAGCCATCAGTTCTGTGACCAAATGACAGCATGGAGATGAACAGCTACTTGATTTGTGGATGCCAACAGCAAATGCACTCACAAATCATCCTAGTTATCCATCTGAGCAATTGCTGAACATGCAAGCCTGCCAGCACTGAACCAGAGACTGGTATACGTTCTGTTGTTTTTACAATGAATCCTCCCAAGAGCCAACATTTGCAGCAGGCCTCCTTAAGCTGCTCCCACTGCATTAATGAGCAAACCAGTCGTGTGGAGACAAATGAGAATTTGCATATGCCACGAAGAAAGGAGACTCTCACGCTTCTTAAGGGGGACTCAAGAAATAGTAGCAACTCGCTGACTGTACAAGAAGATGTCACGGTGTTTTCTGCAATTAATAGCCTCACTGCGTGTGTAAAATCTTATAGACACAGAGAAAGTAGGAGTCAGACTCAACTCACAGCACAACACATTCCTTCCTTTTCCCTAGTCTAAAAAGTCCAGTAGTCCAGAGTGGCCAGACCCTCTGTCTTGTTAGTGGTGTTCGCAGGCCACATCCAAGACAGAGAGACTTATTTAAAATTTGCAGTATGAAGAACAGTGTCTGCGTACATATATGTTTGTATGTGTGGGACTGATTGTTCAAATTACAACTCAGCCCACTCTCAAATGTGTGCACTGACTGATTCTCTAAGACACTCAGAGGATCCCAGGTGGAAGCAGTGACCATTCCGTTCAGCACGCTCAAGAATCCTCTCTCACAAACACCTTCATACACCTCCTGCCCGCGCGTTATCTTTCCTGGCTCTCTGATAGCCTGCTCAGCTTATCCAATGTTTGCTAAAGTGAGAAAAGGTGCCCCACAACATCCAGGGTTGTTAACCTAAGCCAGAGATTTGCCCACTCTCTCTCTCTGGTGGATTCGTGAGATGTTTATGAACCCCCTTTTGTCTGCTGAACCTGGTACAAAGTAACAAAACCGGTTACCCTACAAGCCAAAAAGATACTATTGGACATAGTTTTTTTTAAATCAAATAAAAATAAAATAAAAACTATTATCCCACTCCTCCTGCCTCAGGCAGCTCGGGGCGGCTCACATCATACAAAATATAAAAACATTTAAAACAACTTTAAAAGGAGGTACCAAATACCCCCACCCCCACTCAAACCCAAATCCCCATCTCCCTCGCCAAACGCCTCATGGAACAGCCAGGTCTTACAACTTCGTTGAAATGAGGGGAGGTCAGGAGCTAGGCAGGCCCCCAACAGCAGGGAGTTCCACAGCCGCGGTGCGGCCACTGAAAACACCCTCTCCTGTGTGGCCCCCCTGAAGACTCAGGGGACCTCAAGCAAGGCACTCCCAGATGATCGCAGGGGCCGATCCAAAGCCCGGGGGGGTGAGGCAGTCCCGCAGATAGGTAGCGCCTAGGCCATTTAGGGCTTTATAGGCCAATACCAACACCTTGAGTCGGGCCCAGAAAACCACTGGCAGCCAGTGCAGAGAATGGAGCACCAGTGTAATGTACTCCTGGCGGCCCAGCCCTACCAAAAGCCAGGCCGCTGCATTTTGCACCAGCTGCAACTTCCGAGCCATCACCACGGGTAGCCCCACATAGAGCGCGTTACAATAGTCCAACCTGGAGGCGATGAAAGCATGGATGATGGTGGCCAGGTCAGAGTCTAAGGGTATTTTCAGACGTGACGGGGCCGATTGGCCCCGGCATGGAATCACCCCTTTGATTCCCCGCCGGGGCCACCGCGTAACGGGCCAACAGATACGGTGGCCGCTGCCGGCGGGGAATCCGGGGGGGGGGAGCGGGGCTGCGCGGCGCAACGTGCGGAGCCCCGCCCCCCCACGCTGCCCCGGCCGCCCGCCCTCCAGGAGACAGGCAGGCGCCACGCCCAATGCGGCCGCAGCCCCCGCCTGCGTGGACCACGGCCCGGAATCCCGCCGCGGATTCTGGGCCGTGGTCTGGGGACAGACATTACGATCCCCTTCATCACGGGGGGGAAATCACATTCACCACACAAACGGCGCCGGTCCCAATGGGACCGCCATTCGCGTGAATGTGATTCCCCCCCCCCATGATTTACAGGGGTGAACATCTGGGGGGGAACTTCCGTTCCCCCCAACAGACATTCCGTGATCGCGATCACCATGTGGGGATTCACTGTGGTTGACCGTGATCACATAACGTCTGAAAATACGCTAAGACATACGGCCAAAGCCGTCGCACCAGGTGTAGTTGGTGAAAAGCACTTCTCACCACAGCCTCCACCTGGATATCCAGGCGGAGCTGCGCATCGAGGAGCACCCCCAGACTTCGAGCCTGGGAAACCAACGGAGGATAGACCACATAAATGACGGGGGCTGCTATCTCAGTCGGCTTACCCACCAACATCACCTCCATCTTGTCAGGATTCCGCCTCAGTCGGTTTGCCCTCATCCAGTCCCCCACAGCCGCCAGACACTGGGTAAGCACTGAGACTGGCAGGCCTGGGTCTGCTGAAAAAGAGAGGTATAGGTGGGTGCCATCAGCATATTGATGACACCGCAAGCCAAGCCTCCTGATTTGGGTTTATAAGTAAGGACCTGCATTCATTGTGTTTCCCCTCTTGCTGCCAATGGGGAAAACACAGGGAACATGGATCACTGTTTATAAGTATGTAATTATGCATGCATAAGCAAATCCAATGCCAACACATCCAACACAAAAGCCAGAATAAGCAGACCCTCAGGGAGCCAAGTTCCTTTTAGCTCTCAAGCTGAGGACCACAAATCGCTAGGCACCTATTAAACCACATTCTCTCTGCTTAAGGTGCTGAAGGGCCGTGCAATCTGGTACCCACACCCTAACAGTCGTCTCCCACACTGGGGGAAAAACAAAGAGAAGGAGCATGGTTTCTTACCCAACCGAGGGGGTGGGGGAGGAAGGTACAAGGTTGAGCCCCATGCTGCTCTGTCCTTGAATCACCTCAACAGGACGTGACGATCCCGTGCTTCTAACCAACGTGTTCCAAGACCCCAGAGTGAGAACATATGTGCTGGGCTAAATAGGCACAGAGAGGTGAGCTAAGAGAACAGCATGACAGGTTTAAGAATAGAAGGCTTTCTTGAAGCAAATGCAGGTGCTCAGATGATTTTGTGTGCCAGGTTTTTCCAGTCTACCTAGTTTCATGTTATTTAAACCTCCCCAGCTGTTAATGTCACTGGTCTGAACCAATATGATGAGCAAGGGCCAAGCCAGTCCTCATGCAGCTTGCCCTTCTTGAAGGTCATGGCCAGGAAAAGCCTCAGACTGCGAACGTCTCCGATTTAAGCCTTTTTAGATATCTCCCCCCTCCCCCCAGATAGAGCTGAGGCAAGTGTTCCTGTACCAAATACCTCCCTTTCAGAAGCACTTGTGGCTGTTTTTCGGTATCTCCTCACTATTAATGGTTCCGTGCTTCTACTATTGCAAGATCAGCATCTGCTGTTTTCTGTCAATTTCTAGTATTTTTGTTATTTTTCATCAATTTACGGCACCTTTAAGCCAGGCAGCAATTGCAGCATAATTGGCACAATTTAAGGCAAGCAGCAAGGCAAGGTTAGGTAAGGTGGCATGGGCGAGCAACTTCAGGTGTCATAAATAGCAAAAAATTGCAAAAAAGCTAGTAAGTTTCCTTGCTGTGCAAATAAAGGTGAATGACCTGTTTCCAATGAAAACAGCATTCACTGTGATGGTTTATGTCAGGCCTGTCCTCAATTGCAGCAATGTTCTCTCTTCCATCAGAAAGTTCCAGGATGGATCCTCAAACAAGACACCTGGCAAAGGTAGGGTCCAGTGAGCCGTATCTGGTTTTCTGCCATGCTGCATGGCAGGGAGAATTCCTTACTGTAAATGGAGATTGCCAGACAGGAGAATTCCTTACTGTAAAGACAGATGAGCAATGGAGATGGCCAGATCTCCAGATCAATAGAAATGGTCAGAATGGACAGATGGGCAATGCCAGGACCTACCGCCGGTTCCGGTGATCCAAGGCAGGATGCCCTCCGAGCCACAGGAGGGAAGGAGGTGTGGCAGTCCTGTTGCTAGGTACTGGGACACTGTGGCGCCAGGGCAACCGGAAGTGAGCCAGTGTTCAGCGTGTGGAGCTCCATCGTCAGGAGGAGGGTCCATGGGTGGGACCCTTAGGCTGCAGCCATAAATACTGCCAGTGAGCCAGCAATGCCCTGCCGGTGATCTTCGGAGAGACTGGCCCCTTTGTGTGATTCAGACCACAAGAACTTTGAAAGCTAATGTAACCCTGTCTGGTCTGGCAGGGTTGGGGTTTAGAACTGGTGATCTCAGCTCCATCTGCATGAGCCTCTATCCTCTAAGCCAAAAGACCAGAGTTCCTGAGCTCTGAGAATTGCAGGCTCATGAACCTGTGAGTGGTTAGTCACCACTCAAACCACTAGAGGGGGCCTCTGCACCAACCCTCTCTGGGGCTACACTAAGTACAAGGAAAGAGTGACTGAGCGAGAGTGAGTGACTGGTAGACTAGATGAGCGCGAGTGACTGGGTGTGGGTGCATAAGGGTGTATTACTAAGGCAAGGCTTGAACCTGTACTAACACCCCTCCCTTCCAGCACCTAGTAGGGATTTCCCCGTGTGACTCGTGCGCTACCCTTGTATACTTCCCTGGGCCCCCTGCCTTTCCCCCACTGGCGGCTATTGGTGTAAGTGTGTGCTCCCCTTCCCCCTTTCCCCCAGTGTGTGTGTATACGTGGAGCAGAGTTTGTGCCCCGGTTAGGGCAGGGTATCCCCCTCTTCCTCCCCTACGATGATCCAGGTTGCCTCCTTATAGGAAGAAAGCCCTTATAAGATCCTGAGGGGCTATTACTAATGAAGGGTGCCTCGTAAGAAAGAAGAGGGGTGGCGCTTCCTCCAGACTTTGGCCCTCGCATCCTTGTGAGTACGTCTCTCCCCCCCATGACAGGCAAAGGAGAACTCCTAACTGTAAAGACAGAGAGGCAGTGGAACAGGCTAGCAGAGAAGTTGTGAATTCTTCATCACTGGAGGTTGTTATGAGGCTGTATTTTTTTATTTTTTTATTTATTCAAAACTAATACCCTGCCCCTCCTGCCCAAAGGCAGCTCAGGGCGGCGAACAACATATGCACAAAAAATATTAAATAATAAAACATTTAAAAATAAATCTACACATTTTAAAACAATAAAAACACACCCTCCCTCCCAAATCCCACCTCCCCCGCCCCCTCACCAAAAGCCTGGTGGAACAGCCAGGTCTTACACAAATGTCGAAACGACAGGAGGGTGGGGGCCAACCGAGCCTCCTCCAGGAGTGAATTCGACAGCACAGGGGCAGCCACCGAAAAAGATCTCACATCAGTGGCCACCCGCCTCGCCCGGG
>QEPC01007483.1:2048341-2061974 GCA_003113815.1 Sphenodon punctatus
CGCTCCTCGCCCCCTTCAGTTCTCCCCCCACCCACCCGCTCACTCCTCACCCCCATCAGTTCAAAGGTGGCAGAATTTTGTTTAAAATTAAACAGGGACAGCTAGGGCCCAGGCAGCAGCAGGATCAGCAGCTCACAGGGGGACGCTTCCGCAGCCGCTTCCGCAGCTGTCCGACAGGAAAGAGGAGCTCAAGTGCACATGCACAAAACAGCAGAACTGATTGTTTATCACTAATAACTCAGTTTTGGCTGCATCAATCAGTATCATATTTCAGAAGCACTTGTTATTGATCTCATTCTTGATGGCTGTGAGGTTTGGGGGCTCAACCCATCCAGGGAGAGGAGATTTTGATGATTCAAATACACAAGGATGGTGTGCATTTTGACCACAAACAATTAACGTTTAAGCTGTTATAACATTTTATTTTCCTAATGGATCTTTTTCAAAGTTTGTGGATATGATGGTCCTCACAACTTACAGCCATGGTTAAATTTTTAGAAATGTAGGTCAAGCAGTTTCCTCAGAATTGGGGCTTCAGCAGTCCCCTGTTTATAAAACAGTGGCTGTACATTTCAGGCAGCTACTGCTGCCTGAAAATATTGGCTTAAAAAGAATAAACAATGCATCAAATATCTGAGGAACCAGGGCCTAGTAAGTGACCATCCAAAGATTGGGTTTCCTCCAGCCCTGGACTTTCTTCTGCCGCAACATGAAAGATCCAAATGTCATGGAGTGTAGTCTAACTTTAGTTTCCCAAATGGTACATGAAGCCTCAAGTTCTTTGCAGACATTCTCAGAACTAAAGGCGAATGTGATCCTTGAACTCTCATCCTCTGGCATGATGATACAGCAGCAGAGTGGGTCTCGAAGTTAGGGCCACAGGGCTGCAGGCAGTTTTCGCCTGGCAGGGGTGGGGCATAAAACTACCCATGTGGCCTCCTGAAACTCAGACATTTCCTAGATTGACAAGATCCACAATTGCGTCCGCCCACTCCCCCACGGGAGTTGGGGGCGGGAGCCCTTTGCCGCGCCCGCCTAAAAAGGGGGCAGGACGGAAAGGGTTAAAGTTTTTTCCCCGCCGTCGGAGGCTGATGCGGCTCTCCGCGGCGGGAAAAAACAACGGCGCACGGGGAGAGGGGAGGCAGCCTGGTTGCATCAGGCCCAGGCTGAGCCTCCCAATTGGCTACAGGGTAGCACGTGACCCCGCCCTGGGCGGGGATCACGAGCAGCGAGACACCGCTCGGGCTCCATTACAGCCCCAGGAGCGGCGAAGAACGGCAGCGCACGTGGCTGCCGGCTGAAGAGAACAGAAATATATAAAATTAAATAAGGAAAGGGAGTCCCCGCAATGGGGAAGAGCAAGAAGAATGCCGCAGGAGCAGCGAAGAAAAGGAAGGTGGGGACCACCCAAGCAAATGTGCCCCAGGGACCGGGGGAAATTGAAGGGGGGGAGGCAGCAGCGGGGAGTTTGGAGAGGCAGCCCCTGATCCCCCCTCAAGAAAGAGGTGCAAGTGGCACCCCGGGGCAGAGTGTGGGGGAAGAAACCCCCCTGGCACTAAGGATGGCAGGGTGTGAAGCCCTGCTTCGCCAGCTTACGGAGGGTGTGGGGGGTAACCCATTCACACCCCCTTGCCCACCCCCCCTGCAATTGAGTGACCAACAGCAGGCTGGCCCATCACATGTTCTGATGGGCACAGCCAATGTGGAGGGGGCACCCTCTGCACAACACCCCCCCCTACGGCGTGGGGGGCGCCCTATTAACCTCCCAGCTCGTTATGCTGGTGAGGTTGCTCAGGGTTCAGCGCTGCAGGCCGGTAGGGGGCAGAGGCCCCCTCGGGGCCCCCCTGCGGGGATATCTGCTGCAGTAAACCTGCAGTCACCGTCGGTGCCTGCGGGGGCCCTGGGAGGGGCAATAACAGCAGGAAGTAGGGGCCCCTACCCAGGGTATTCAGGGCATCTCCCAGTAGATCCCCAATGGCCCTTGCCCTATTTAGGGATCCCACAGCCCACTCAGGTTGCAGCCAGTCAGGGGCAGGCTGCAGAGGCAGCCCCTGCACTGGGCTGGGCTGGGGAGCCTCTTCCCCCCTTTCTCCAGCAGGAACAGCAAGGAGTGGGAGCTGCACGACAGGGACAGGATGATGGAGACCTGAGGCAGCGAATGGACCGGATGGAAAGGGCCCTGCAAATGCTACTGGAGCAGCGGGCCCAAACAGCAGGAGCACAGGCGGCGGTTCAAGCAGTCCAGCCCGCCCCTGATCCAGGTAATACCCCCGCCCCCATTGGAGGGTTGGGCGGGGACAATAGGGTGAACCTTATACAGGCTCCTGCAATGGAAAACATGGGCAATGTGAGAGAGCTAATGGAGAGCCCCCAGGGTTTTGGGGCAAGGGGTGGAGCAACACAATTAAGTTGGTGGGGTGGGAACTGGGTTCCCGCAGCGATCCCACCACCCCCCCCTCAAGAAGGTAACAGAGCGGGCGGCTCAACCGGGGGGGTGTTTCCCCCGGTGGGTGCGCGGAGCTCACCCGCCCTCGCGGGGCAGGCCTTGCAGGTATGGGCCCCAACACCCATGTCAGCGCTACCTACACTGAGCACGGGGAGTTGGAATCAGCTGACGGCTCTGCCCGCACAGTGTCCCCCGCCCGAGGGCGGGGGCTACTCCGCAGTCTCTGACCCAATCGGGGGGCATTTACTCCCGGCAACGAAGGAGCGAATATGGCGCGGGGAATACATGGACCTGTTTGCCCTCCTGTTTAGTGACCCGATTCTGGATCCCACTGAACAGGAGGACAAGAAAGAAAAGGAGCGCTTTAAGCGCCCCAAAGCAGACCGTAACTGGTCTAATTGGACAGCCGCTTTCTCAATATACATGGGAGTCCTGATCCAGGCATATCCTGCCCGGGCTGCTGACCTCCTAAAGTACGCAGACATTGTGCGACGTGCGTACGAGGCCGGACCAGCGGGCGCATGGCTTCGATACGACGAGGCTTTCCGCCACAGGGCGGCGTATACGCCCGGCCTTAGGTGGGACCTGCATGCGCACGACCTGTGGCTGAACTGCATGAGTGGGGCGGGGAATGTGCCCAGAGCAGATAGTGGCCACTTATTGGCAAAAGGGGGAGCATCGTCAGCAACGGAGTCCTTTCGGGACGAAGGTAAGAAAGGGACGTCCCACTCCGCAGGAGTATGTTGGGAATTTGACCGGTCCGGGCGCTGCTCCCGAGCAACCTGTAAATTTCGTCACACTTGTGCCAACTGTACTGGATACCACGCTGCCTCAGCCTGTCCGAAAGGAAAGGGCGGGGGCAAAAGGAAGCAGTTTCCCTGGGGGCCGGGCAGAGGAGGCCCCAGCGGAAACAACACACCCACACCAAGCAAGGGCGCCAACCCCGGTTAAGGTGGCAGAGCTTGTTAAAGCCCTCCAACCTTACCCGGATCAAACAGAAGCCGAGGGTATAATATCGGGTTTTCAGGAGGGTTTTCGCATCCCCGCTAGCGAAGTTCATCAGCACCGGTTGTGCGCAAACTTGAAATCTTTAGTCGGGATGGAGGACATAGTCCGAGCAAAAATTCAAAAAGAAAGGGCCGAAGGAAGGGTAGCAGGCCCATTCCCAGCCCCACCTTTTCCTGATATGGTTATATCCCCTTTGGGGGTGGTACCGAAAAAGGCCCCCGGGGAATTTCGGTTAATTCACCACCTGTCGTACCCCCGGGGGGGCTCAGTCAACGATGCGATCCCCAAGGAACTTGCCTCGGTCCGATATGCATCGTTTGACTCAGCGGTAACCCTAGTTAGGTCATTTGGGCCCCGTGCTGTCTTGGGGAAGTGCGACATCAAGTCGGCCTTTCGCTTGCTCCCTGTTCATCCCGACAGTTTTTCTTTGCTCGGGTTTTATTTCGAGGGAGGATATTACTATGACAAGGCCATGCCAATGGGGTGCTCGATTTCGTGCTCCGTCTTCGAGCGTTTCAGCACCCTAGTTGAGTGGATTGTAAAAATCCGGTCAGGAAAAAGAGGAATTACAAAATATCTGGACGATTTCCTCTTCATTGGCCAGACTGATACAAGCGAATGCATTGACTTGATGCGCACTTTCCACGAAGTAGCAGAAAACCTGGGTATCCCTTTAGCTACAGAAAAGACGGAGGGTCCTGCCACCAGACTGACCTATCTCGGTATCGAGCTGGATACCGAGGAGGCTGTTTCCCGCCTTCCCGAGGACAAATTGAAGTCGCTACGGGTCAAGATCAGAGAATGCCTAGGAGCTACCAAAGTCACGGTTCGGCATTTACAATCAATCGTAGGGAGTCTCAACTTTGCCTGCCGAGTGGTTGCGCCGGGGCGGGCCTTCTTGTCCCGCCTCTACGCAAAGTTCGCCGGCAACCCCCCACCACCACCCCACCACCACGTCAGGGTCACCAAGGAGATGAAGGAAGATCTCCAGACCTGGGCCACTTTCCTAGATCGTTTCAACGGCACCAGTTTCTGGAGGGACCAGCTCCTACTGGAAGCGGAGCTGCAGGTGCACTCTGATGCTGCTGGCGGAGCGGGTTTCGGACTGATCTTCAGGGATCGGTGGGTGGCAGCCCCCTGGCCGAGTGACTGGACAGAACAAGGGATCACTAGGGACCTCACCTTTTTGGAATTTTTTCCAATCGTGGTGGCAGTACACCTATGGCCCAACCAGCTGGCAAATCGATCGGTCTTGTTCTGGTGTGACAACCAAGCCGTTGTACACATAATTAACACTCAATCTTCTAGGTCCCCAAGGGTTATGAAGTTAGTAAGGGACTTCGTGCTCACATGTTTGGAATTTAACATCCTGTTCCACGCCAGACATGTGCCAGGTCTGGACAACAGTGTAGCCGATGCCCTTTCTCGCTTCCAGATGGAGCGTTTCCGTCTGCTGGCGCCTCAGGCTCGGTTGAACCCAGATCCGTTGCCGCCGAGGGTGTGGAACCTTGGGTTGTAGAGCTGCACACCACCGTTCTGGGATCTCTTGCGCCCCGAACCAGGACAGCTTACAACAGGGCCTTCAGGGAGTTTCAGTGTTATCAAAGGGAACAGGGTTGGCCACACGGGTTTCCAATCCCGGAACAACAAATGCTGCAATTTGCCATGTCCTTGCGGCGCCAGGGTGCGGCCCCAAGTACAATATCAGGGAAACTTTCCGCCCTGGCCTTTGCAAGCAACCTTGCAGGCCACCCCCCTCCCGACCGGGGGTTTTATGTTAGGCGATTACTGGAGAGTTGGCAGCGGGAAGGGGGGAGGACACAAGACCAGCGGGCCCCAGTCACATTGCAATTACTTTTGGATATTTGTGGGGGGCTGTCCCATGTTTGTTACGATCATTGTGAAGTTTCATTGTTTAATTCATTATTTAAGTTAGCCTTCTTCGGGGCTTTTCGAGTGAGCGAACTGGTAGCGGATTCAGCTAGGGACACATCAGGTAGGGCACTCCAATACAACGATATCAGGATCGGCCCAACATCTATGGCATTGAAAATTCGTCGATCCAAGACAGACCAGAGGGGGAGAGGGCAGGAAGTTAGGCTGAACCGTGTATCAACACACGAGACGTGCCCAGTCCGGGCTACGGAAGCTTACATCGCAGTGCGTGGGTCTGCTGCAGGCTCGTTTTTTAGGCATGCCACTGGGCAACAGGTGACAAGGTATCAATTCACAGCTGTTATGAGGGCTGCGCTAATATATCTAGGATTCCCCCCATCTGCCTACGGCACGCACTCTTTCCGCATAGGGGCGGCAAGCTTTGCCGCAGAAAATGGCATGCCCGAGCAAGGCATTAGGGAAATAGGGCGGTGGAGATCTGGGGCATTCCGGACGTATGTCCGTGGTGCCCCCACCCCCGAGACCCTAACTGTTATTTCATCTCAACAGGTATTGCCCCGAGGCCGCGGAAGAGGGTGTGGATTATCGGCCACAGCCTTGTCCGATGGGCAGGCAAGGCCGCCGGGCAGACGGGATGGGGAACGCAGCTAGGTCTGGCAACGCTGGCACAAATTCACTGGAGGGGTCGTAGCGGGATGAAGTGGCACCAGCTGCTGCCGGCAGTCCACGCCGCTCCCCGAGACCCTCCGCCGGATGTCATAGTAATTCATCTTGGAGAGAATGACATCCCGCATCTGAAGGGTGTCCAGTTAATCAAGAGCGTCAAATCCGACCTATGGGAGATTAAGAAACTCTTCCCTGGTGTCTGCCTCCTCTGGACGGACTTGGTGGAGCGATTATCTTGGGGTCACGGGGTACACCCCCAAAAAATTGACAAAACCCGAAGGACAGTCAATAGGGACATAGTAAAGTGGCTCACCGGCTTGGGAGGCGAGCATGTGGACACCAGAGTGTTGACGCACAAGAAGCCGGCCTTGTACAGGCGAGACGGCGTGCACCTGTCCCCCCAAGGGAATGACCTATACCTGGGGGCCCTAAAGAAAGCTCTGATTCGGTCACTGGAAGGAAGTTAGAGTTAGGTGGGGGTCGGGTTTGTCCGGCTAAACCCGGCGAACCCTTAGTGGCAGGGGTCCAGTACTGTGAGTTAGAGTAGGTAGAGGGGGCATAATTAGGAGTCATCTCTGTAAGAGATGGGGAGGCCCACCTGCCGGAAAGCAGGGGAAGGCAAGCGGCTGGGCAGCCTCCCTGGGAGGGGTGTCGTGCGACGGCGGTAGGGGCAAGTATGGCCCCCCGTCGGCAGGCATCATTCTCCTTACTCACAAGTAAGGTATCCCCTCACGGCCTGTGGCGCCGCTTGGAGGGGAGACGTGTGATCGTCATTGGGGGGGCATTCGAGGGTACATCGAAGCCACCCCTGTTCCAGGTTTTGGGTACTGTTTTTGGTAATGTTAAAGTACTGGACCCGCATCGCATTAGGCGATTTACCCCCACCTGAATTTGTAGGTTAATTGTTAAATAAAGAGTGCGGCCGTTTAAACCCAGCAAAGCGTCCTGTCTCCTTCGGTGCGTCGGCAAAGAGTTCACTTCAGGCTATTGTTTTGTTTGGGTGTTCTGCACTCTCAAATTCTGATCAAAACATCACGGGCTAAAACAGCCTCACATTTCCCTTCTCTCATCCTGAGGTTTCCTTCAAAGTTCAACCAGGCGGTCTAAGCCTTATATGAAGCAGCTCACAACTCGGATATTTAATAAGGGAGGGAAAAGAACAAAGAACCCCAAATGCTGGTCTCTTTTGCCCCTTATCCTTTCACATTTTTTTTTAATATAAAAGGCAGATCAAAAGCAACATTTTTGATTTTCAACTTAAGAATTTGTATTCTTTCCCGTTTCTGTCGTCTTTAGCCTATTTGCTAGTTCCTGGTCAAGCCAAATTCCCTTTGATCTAAAATTAGCTCATTTTGAAAAGTGCTGAAACAGAATTTTGGCACGCATTCTGTCTGATGGATCCAGCTGTTCCAATATGGTTGGCAAAACGTGGAGCAGAATACAATCCAGTCCACATTTCAATAGAGTTCCAGATCAGCTGTACTGCCATACTGCGCGTGTGAAAGATGGCAGTGCCCATATGTGCATGTGCAAGATTAAATCTGCATCAGACTTCTGTGCAGCATACTAAAATTGGAAAGGGGGGGGAGACAGTCAAAACAAAATGGCTGATCCTTGTAGCCCTAGTCATGACTAAACACTTGGCAGCATGATTCTCAGGCTAACAAAATGAAATTCAACAGAAATAAATATAAAGTTCAGCATTTAGTTAAGAAAAATCAAATTCTCAAGTATAGGATGAGTGATACCAGGCTTGGTAGCAGTACATGTAAAAAGATCTTGGAGTTTTAGTTGATCACAAGCTGAACATCATTCAGCAGTGTGATGCAGCTGCTAAAAAGGCTAATGCAATTTTAGGCTGCATTAACAGAAGCATAGTGTCCAGGTCACGAGCAGTAATATTTTGACTCTATTCTGCACTGGTCAGACCTCCTCTAGAGTACAGTGTCCAGTTCTGGACACCGCATTTTAAGGAGGATATTGACAAACAGGTTCAGAGGAGAGTGACAAAGATGGCCAGGGTTCTGGAAACCAAGTCCTGTGAGGAAAGGTTGAAAGAGTAGGGTATGTTTAGCCTGAAGAAGAGAAGACTAAAGGGAGACATGATAGCCGTCTTCAAATATCTGAAGGGCTGCCACACAGAATATGGGGCAGACTTGTTCTCTGTTGCTCCTGAGGGCAAGACTAATTTGAGCCACTGGGCTCAAATTACAAGGAAGGAGATTTTGGTTAAACCTTAGGAAGAACTTCCTAATGGTAAGAGCTGTTCGACAGTGGAACAGATTGCGTAGGGTGGTGGCAGGCTTCGTTGGAGGTATCAAACAGAGGTCTGGATGGCCATCTGTCAGGGATGCTGTAGCTGTAGATTTCCTGCATTGAGCAGGGGTTGGACAGATGACTTCTCAGGTATCTTCCTACTCTAAGATTCTAAGCTATTTAGTATGGTGTTAGCTCTTTCATCAGCTTCAGTTCCATGTGCTTCAATAGGACTCATGAAGGTACTAATTAAATGTACTAATTAAATTGAGAATAGTGCACTGTCATAAAACAGTAGCTCACATTTTTTTCCTTGTGATATTCCATTTTGAGACTTGGGCTGCAACACACATACACACCTGAAATCTGAAACATTAAAACTCTGATATGACAACCTAGAGCTCCAAACTGTTACTAATCATAATGCAGCCAACTCCCACAAAATGCTAATTTGTAGCATTTTCTTAAAAACTCCTGGAGTCACGATATTACAGAAGACTCCCAGTTTCCTTTCTTTCTGGCAGTAAACGTTTTCAGCCTTTGTGAGTTGAGGAGAAAAGCTTTAAAAACATGACCCATAGGTAATTTTAAAAGTCAGACACCAGATCTATGTTTTAGATCCCACTTTAAAAATAATAATAATAATAATAATAATAATATGAGGGCTTGTGGTGGTAGGGCTGCTGGGTGGCAGTCTACTGACACATGGGTCTAACTTTTTGGATTGCAATCGTGCAATGATCACTAAAGGTGTGCAATTTGTTTTCATTTCTATGGAAACAGAAAAGAAAAAAAGGAAAACAACAACAACAAAATAACATTTCCCCCCCAGTTTTTGTTATTATTTTCATTATTGCCTGGCCCCATTTTGGGGGGAAAACCTGGTAAACGACTTCTGGGAGAAGGGAACAGACACCATGGAGCCAGGACTGCCATCTCCACTGGTAAATGGGCATTGCAAGCACATCCCAGACAGTGGCATGGCACTCTTTGATTGTTCAGTGCTACCAGCCTCCCAGAACCAATCACGGGGGCTCGGGGAGGGAACTGGAAATGATTTATATTGCCACAGCCAGCCTGTTTGCACTTGTTCTGAGTTAGACTCTTGCTTGTCAGGTGGCATCTGCAGAACATTGGTGCTTTCTAGCAAAATCTTCCCCAGCCCGACTGTATCCTCTTCCCTTCTTCTTCAAAACGAATCACTCCACAACACCTATCCTCACACTACCCTTGTGTTCTGAGTAGTCCTGGCTCCCTGGGGTGTTCTCTCCAAGCTGATACCCTGCCAGACTTTGGGGTGTCAACACCAGTGCCACTACCTGCTGCCTCTGTTCCTCATCTGCCTGTCTGACACCGCCTATTGCTGCTCCTGCCAGTGCACCTCTCTCACACACACGTCCCCCTGGGGTACTCTCTGCAAGTTGACAACCTAACAGACTTTGGGGTGCCAATACCAATGCCTGCTGCCTCTTCTCCTCTGCCGCCAGCGCCTCTCTCACACACACAAGTCCTACTCCCCAGGACAATCACTGTAAGTTGATGCCCTGACACACCTTGGGGTGCCAAGGACAGTACCAAATGTCCAGAACAGCTTGCCACTAGTGCCTTTCCTCCTGCCTGCCTGCTGCTGCTCCAATCTCTCTCTCATATGTCCTGCCCTTAGGGTGTTGTCTTCCACACTTTAGGGTGCCAAAGCAACTCTGAGTGCTGCTCATCTGGAAAACAACTGCTGTGGCTGCTGCTGCCAATCTGTTTTGTCTCTTTCATAAGTCTGCCCCCTTGGGGCAGTCTCTGCTAGTTTTAGCCCATCAGGCTTGGGACAGCATGTCTCCTTTGTCAGTTCCTGCTGCTCTCTCAGTGCCAGCCTGCCCGTGCCCCTGATGCTTCATCTTTTGCCTGCCTGCCAGTCACTCCCTGATATTCTGCTTCCAAGAAGGTGATGGACACCTTGTGCACACCCCTACTGAGCACACTGTACATAACAATGCGTAGTTGGTTGGTAGGGTGTGTAAAAGTATAATATACATGTATATAAAAATCTATAATATATAATTAACCAGGCAAAGCTGAAGCCACTAAGTGCCTCTACAATTAAATTTAATTATTTAGTCATATTTATTGTAGGAGGCATCCAGATTTTAGTTTTAAAGTGAGATAATGTTTGCCTTTCCCTCCATGTTTCGCTAGAAATCAGTCTATTCTTGACATTACTGAGGGAGTGATTTGTTATTGTGGCTACTCTTGGTTATGAATGGGCCTAGAGGTCTGTAGGTTCTCAAGCCATTCTACTGTCAGCAATACGATTAGCTCATACTTGACTAGTTTGAGCATACATCATCAGGGAGTTAGGCAAGATAGATAGTTCCTAACTAGAATACTTCAGAAGAATAAATGTAACTAAATTTTGCTATTAGAGATGGGCAGAGGGGCCATTAAGCACAAGGTTCATGTGTGTAGAAGGGATAGAATGAAATGCAGGTCAGGATGCCCTAGCCAAAATATGAAGAAAAACAACCTAAAACTGAGCCAGAGACTTCCGAGAATTATTAATATCAAAAAGATATTTGAGATGGAGATTTTTAGCCAAGAAAGGGGAGGCATATATTTGAACCCACAGCTGAAAATCAGTGATCAGAAAGCAAGTGACAGAATCAACAACTGCAGGTTTTGCGGGAAAAAAGATTATTTTCTGGGTTTCCGTTGCTCCTAGGGCAGAAGACTGTCAACTGCAGGTAAACTGCTTGTCCTCAGCCTGTCTGGTTATTGGGAATTATGAGGGGATCTGGAAAGGCTATGTTTGGCTGTTGTATATCTTGTGTAAACTGCTTTGCAACCAGCCTGAAGCATATGCATTAATAAAGCTGTATGTGATTAGATCTGGAAATCACGTGTTTGTGTGTCTGAGTCAGCACTCATAATGGCTAGCCTGACAACTGAATAACGATCCAGCTCAAAAAAATATTGTAACAATGTGGAATCCTGGAGCGGGTACGAACCACCAGCCTTTCGGTTAACAGTCACAGTGAATGAACTAAATGATGCATAGGGCACATTTTGACTATGGAAGGCCCCTATCCTGCCCTCCCTTGCATGGTGCTGCTGAGAAAAGCCTCATGGAATTGGGAACCAGAGAGCCACATGTTTTAAGGAAGCATCATACATGAAGTGTTAGCAGGCGTAACGTTAATCCATGGAAAACCCATCATGCGCTGAAACCATCAGGATCATACAGATCCCGTATCCGCTCCTAAAAATGTTAATCTTGTTGCATGTTCTGGTGGCTGCCCAAAAGTCTCCTTTTCAGCCCCATACTCAACCGCAGTCCCCAGCCTGACTCCCAGGCCACCCTGCCTGCCCACAGCTCGCGCGTCACTGCGGGCGTGGAATGGAAGTGCTTCCTCATTCCAATGTCCCCACAAATAGAGCTCAAATGGTTATCCACATGAATATCAATAACTGTCAGGTTGACAGTAACTGAACTGATCCAGCAGTGATCTATTAACCATCAGTAACTGGCAGCTTGACCGATTTACCACATACCGATACCAGTTACTGTATTATAGATTATTACCTTTTTTGCCATTTACTATGTTTGACAATTTGCTGTTTTCAACTTTGTCCCAGGTCACTCCTACCTTTCCCCTTCCTCAGACTCTGACAACCCACAAAGACAAAATGGATGACGGGACTCTTACATAGTCAAGGAGGGAGGAACATGCCTGTATAAAAAAATGATTGGACGAAAGAGTAAACAAGCAATGGACACAAACTCAGAAGTAAAGAGGAACTGCGATAAAATGGCAAATTGGTTAATTTTATTATTTATTTATTTAAGACATTTTAACCCCACCTCTCCTGCCAGTCGCAGCTAACGAAAATTCAACAATAAAAATACAACACAATATATAAAAGCATTAGATAAAAACAACAGTAAGAATGGGAAGACAAAAAACCCCATAACATCCCCCACCCCACCCTTCTTCCTCACCAAATGCCTGGCGGTAATTGATAACGGTATTATTCAGTGGGCTATCTGGAATACGAGTTATTAAACACAGTTACCAAATTAGATATAAATCCCTGCTCTGCCCACAAGCACCAGCTCCAGCCCTGACTTGTGCCCTTATGAGCAGCTGATCAGTTCCTCTTGCCATCGGTGGGAGCCCAGGGAGACCTGACACAGTGGCGGCTTAAAAGCATATTTACAAGTGCTGGCAGCAGGACGTGCATGCAAATTAGGCGCAGCTTTGATTGAAGCCTTAACGAGTTAATCTATACATAGTACGTATCACACCAATATTAACTTTTAAATTTCAGATAGAGTAAAAAACATTAACACGTTCATTAACTTGTTAAGGCATGTGAATAATATATCATTAATTTCTTTAATTTTAGGGTGTGTGAAGTGATATAATATGCGTTGTTATGACAGAATTGTCATGTTCTTTAAAGATGAGAGGGTGATAATTTTATGGGGGGAAGGATATAGAGGGTGAAAAATAGTGATGTGATGTGGTGAGGTAATAAGTTGAAAGTATAGGACTTAAGATATGGTTCTATTATTAGATTGGGGAAATGTGAAAATAGTATTAATAATTTGCCTTAACTATGAATTTAAAACCTTGCTTTTTAAATGTTGGAATTTAATCAGGTTTTTGAAATGTTGTCTTGAATGGGAAGAGTGTTTGGGGTGCATAGGGAAGGGTGTTTGAGGGTGATTGGAGGAAATGGGTGTGGGGGCTGAGGTTAATGGGGAAGGGATGTTTGGGGTTAATGGAGAGATAGGTGGGGGGACTGGAGCTGAAAGGGGTGTTGTGTTTGGAGATAATGGGGGAAATGGGGATGTGGGGGCTGGGTTGAGTGGGAGAGGAAGGGACTATTTGGGGATTAATGGGGGGACAGGGGTGAGGAAGGGGGATTTGCCCCAGTGCACACCGGCTGGGATACAGAGAAGCGAGGCCAAAGGTTTATTCCTCCCTGGGGCAGCTGGATGAACTCTAGTAGATCCAGCCGCCTGGGGGGACATTTAAACCGGCTTCCCTGAACCAGTGCACCCCGGCTGGGATGCGCTGGGGCAGGGAAGAGGTAGCAGTGACTGAATCCTCCCCCACGCACCTGGTTTCACTCTAGTGGATCCAGCCATCTGGGATACATTTAAACCCGCTTCCCTGCCCCAGTGTGTTCAAATTCACCTCCCCCTCCTCCCAACCTCACCTGTCCCCCCTCACTCTCCTCTACCCACCCACTCCCAGCTCACCTATTCCGGCCCCACTCCCTCCTCCTGTTCAACTGGTACCACGAGACAAACTACCACCCCTTGCCCTCTTCTTGACCTCTCCCTCTACCCCCTACTACCCTGCA
>QEPC01007483.1:2063194-2079732 GCA_003113815.1 Sphenodon punctatus
CTCAGATTGTAAGCCCTAGGGGCAGGGACCGTGTCTATTTTATTACTTTGTAAAGTGCCATGTACACTGCTGGCGCTATATAAATGTTTGTTAATAATAATAATAATAATAATAATCACTCTAACGGCTGTATTTATTTTGACTTTGTGTTTCTTACTTTGCTAATACACTTTATAGTCTCTCAGCTCTCCTTCATACTGAAGATACGTATACAACGTTGGATATACAATGCTAGGAGAGCTACAATGGGCATGCACAACTTAACGATTACTTCTATTCTCTTCAATGAGTCATTTTTTCAATGAGAACTTTTTATTAAAAGCGCCACACTCTATACAAAACTATCAGCGATGCCTTCACCCAGAACTTTGTCTATAACATTTACTTTTTGTTAAGAACTCTAACTAAAGAATAATTCATTTTTATTTATTTATTTTAAACATTTCTAACCTGCCCATCCTTCCACAGGCAGCTCTGGGCGGCTTACAATAATGCCAACAATAACAACACTAAAAACAACTTTAAAACACGCAACAAAAGGGAGGAATAAAAATATCCCCAACCACCCCCCACCCTACCCCATTCCCCCCACCCTACCCATCCTCCCCCTCAAATGCCAGGCGGAACAGCCATGTCTTACAACAACGTCGAAACGAGGTGAGATCTGAGACCAAACAGGCCTTCAGTGGCAGGGAGTTCCACAGCCACGGAGTGGCCACCCAGAAGGCCCTCCCCATTCTGCCCCCCTGGCAGACTCGGGGAACCTCAAAGAGAGGTCACTTAATCACCTACAAAAGATTTTAGTCGCAATCCTAGAAGTGAAATGACTCAAAACTCCCATGTTAAAGATAGGAGGGGATTGAACTGAAATGCCTTCTCGCCTTAACTAACCAAGGTGCGACTGCACGGCTAGAATTTAGTGTAAGTAGAGAGAGTGGGCGGGCAAGGCAGCAGCTGCTATCTGTTCTGCACACCTCAGAAACCCCACATATGCAGGGATGGTGGCTGCTCCTACATAACCCCGGATATTTAGAGGATGATGCTGACTGTTATGGGCATTATTTATGGGAAGAGAAAACTCTGTGAGGCTCCATCCACTAGGATCAGGAGTGGAGAACCTCTTCCCTCCCATTGGTAGGTATTGGGAAAGGGGAACCAGTACACAGGAAGAAGACTACCACCCACGCACACATGATGTCCCTAAATTGCCCTCAGGATCATGATTGGCCTTGACCTGGAATAGGATTGAGTTTAGATCATCATAGGGCCCAGTAATCATTGTTCTACACCCAGTGCCGTCACACCACAACCTCCTGCCATAGTGGGGAAAGGTACAGGGAGGACACCTCAGACAAGGATCCCAGGGTGGGGTGGAGTAATAGAATCTTGGGGGGAAACACAAGGGGAGAACCAGATACTGACCCACACACTCGTTCACCACCCCAATCTCTCGCACCCACTCACCTACCACTCGTTCCACAATCTTCCCCACTCACGCTACTCTCCGCGCGCAGCTGCTATGCTCCACCATCTATCACAATGCTCCGACGGACGGGGAAAGGCAGCCAGTCTCAAAAGCAATCTTGAATACCGGCACTGAGGGAGTCAGCTTGCAGCCTTTATACTGCTAGCCCCGCCCCTGCCGTAGCACCTGCTGTCGCACACGCTCCGAGCGTCTCAGCGCTTCTGCGCATGCGCCCGTCCAGTTCCATGCTGCTACCTGCCCCCTCCTTTGGCTCCACTGCTGGGTTGGAATGATCGAGCGGTTCGGTATCCAAAAGGACCCGATCCTTCTACTCTCCACCTCCTGCCTCTCTCTGCACCATGGGGTTCCCAGCTAGATGTATTCTCCAGGGCTGGAGCCCACAATGTCAGCCCTCGGTAACAGTACCCCTGACGCCTGACATCCATGGGCCACTTTGGAACTTAGTGCAAGCTCCATTTTAGGGCTGAATGGAGAACCATATTCCCAGTTCTCATGAGATTCTTGCGAGAATCAAGAAACGGTACTGAGATCTCAACAAGAGCTCGGTAACATTCTGAGATCTCATAAGAATCTGGAGAAAATTCAAAAAACGCTCTGTACATGTGCAAAACGGCTGCTGGTACCATTTCTGAAAAGGACTGTGAATGCGCAGGATGGCGGCCCCATTGGCCATTTTGCTCATGTGCAGTGGGGGTTTTTTTGCGTTCCCCCCCCCCCACACACACTTTATTTTTGGTGGTCACCTCCTCAGCATACTCGCTTCCTTGCCTGCCCCTGCAGAGAAGTGGAGAGGGTGAAGTGGAGTCCCAGAGCAGCCCCAGAACCAGAGAAAGGCAACTAGGAGAGTAAAAGTTGTTTTTGGTTGGGTTTTTTGGGTGGTTGTTGTTGTTTGTTTTGTACAAGTGCAGGGGGAGGTTGAGATTCTTGCTTTTCCCAGCAAGACCCAGGACAATTCTTGGCTCATTCTCATTTGCAAGAACGAGCCAAGAACCTTGATTCCCGCCAAGAAAAGCGAGACTCCCAAGAAGCAAGTATCAGCCCTGCTCCATATACTTGTACAAGAGCTGGGAACACGGGGACCTTTAAGGGGTGTGTGACAGAGTCACTAGAGTCCCTGAAGCAACAGGCCCATGGAACCAGGTAAGGTCCTGTAGGATACAGCCATGCACTAGTGGAACACTGGCCAGCAAAAGGGTCAGTGATTAGGCAGCTGGGTGAGCTGGTACAAGCCAGTAGGCTGAGTAAGGCCAGCTGAGTGGCTGAGGGTGGCCAGCTAGACTGGGCGTGGCCAAGCCAGCCCTAAAGCCTGAAAAGCCTGGGCTGGTGGGAGAACAGGGAGAGGCAGGAGCCAGGGAAGGTTCTGCCTCACAAGGGCTGGGGCTGCCCCTGGAAGGAACCTGGATGTGGAGGAACTGTGCCAAGCCAGGGGCCTGGGTAGCAGGCCCCCATATAAAGGAATAGAGTGAAGTATAAGAGCCTGGCTGGAGGGAACAGTGCTGCCCAGTGGGCCTATGGACAAGAGCCTGCGAGACTGTAAACCTGGCTAGGCGGGATTGTGCCTGGCTGGGGCCTATTGTGTATTAGGCATCCACCAAGAGACTGTCTGAAGGGAACTGTTCATAGAGCTTCCAATAAGGCTGAAGCACTGTAAATAAAGAGAGACCTGAGGAAAGATCCCATGTGAACCTGGGTCACTGGGATCCGGATCCTGTCAGGACTCACCCCCCCCCCCCCCAGGGCCCAGCCCTGTTACAAGGCATGCACGGGATGGGGAAAGGAAGGGGACGGTCCAGAGATCATGGATCTGTGCCATGGATCCATCCACGTTGCCTGAGTTCACTCCCTTATCTCTTCTCCCTCGCCCCGAGTTCATTTTTTCAGTGCTTGAAGATAGGGCTGGATCCGTAGGCCAGGGCCAGGAATTAAAAAGGGGCCAATAATAACAACTGCTTCTAAAAAAGCTAAGGGAGAGATCTGGTCCGCAGAGCAGGTTCCCTGTCTCAGCAATAGAATGAAATCTGTGTTTCCCATAGTAGGTTATATTAAGCAGCAATAGCTCCCTGGAAGCATCTTCAGTTCTGTTTTTGGCACCTTGCAATCCAGTGGTGGCTTAAATTAAAACCAACTTATCCAAGAAAATTTTCAAACAATGTCTCCTCCTAATCCTCATTATCGCCTCAATTCCACTGCACAGAACTGGGCTGTTTCCCAAGCTTCTCTATCTGGGAGCCGGACGATGGTTCTGAGAGCCTGAGCTACAAACTAATTGCTCCACAGTGCTTACAAAGGCCTGCCTAGGACACAAGCTCAAAAATCAATCTGCATGTGAATGAAGGATTTTACAGTCCAGTACCGAGAGCAAACATTCTCCGCACTGCACAGCCGTTATGCAACCCACCATAGAAATAATACAGCAAGGGAGATATGCAAACTCGGTGGGGTTAATGCCAAGCCCCGCGGAACCCCGCATATGCACATGGCACTATGTGGCGATGTACGCGGTTTCCCTGTGCGCGCAGACAGCTACACACAGAATCTGCAGGGCTTGGAATTGACCACACTGTGTTACAGGGGAGTGGGGAGGAAATATATATACCATGTTTCTATCAAGAGAGGAGTGTGACAGGTTGGGAGTCTTGCTTGCAGAGGGTACTGTCACACTCCTGAGAGCACCATTCCCAAACTATAGGGCGTGATTCCAAGTGAGGTCACATAATTTGCAGCTGGGGTAATTTTCCAGACTAGAGATGGCATGGGCAGGGGTTAGAGCTAAAAGGAGCACACACAAAAACGGGTATACTCGTTGAATTTCCGGTACTTGACTTGAACCACTACCATTTAGTGCCTGACAGGTTACACGGAGTACCGGCTTCACGTCCTGGAATACCAACATTCAGTACTGATTTTTCGACTTACCATCCCGACTTTACCAGATAACAGTGAGAACCAATTTCCCCGTTAATCAGGTGTCCTCTCGGTACTCAACTGGCCCGTCGGATACCTGAAATAGTACTCAAAATTGGGGGCATTACCTGAGGGTAATAAATTAGGGACCCATTTCAGCTCTATGGGGGGATTTTATTATTCAACCCATTACCCTTCCCTGCTGCTCACATACTTTGACAAAGGCCTCCACAGATTGCTCATTTATGCATCTCCTTATACTGTGCCTCGTCCTTCAGGGTCCCCCACCCTCCTCTCATAACCAAGTTAAGCATGTGCACCTGCAACTTCTCAACATCATGAATGGACCCCGCCCCCCTCTCTCCCTATATTCCCTTCCCTGCTGTCTGCACCTTTTTGTCCTTCCTTGACTACAAGTTCCTCAGAGCAGGAACCAGTTTCTAATCATGACTGTTCACACAGTTTGGCAGTATATAAATAGTAATACAACAAGACAGTACAAGAGGGAATGAGGCTTAAGTTGTAGTAATGTAGCTCTCCATTAAATATTAGGAAAAGCTTTGTAACTAGCAACTGCTGGACAATAGAAGAAGTTGCCCGGGACATTGTAAAATCTCCTCCTTGGAGGTTTTCAAAACCCGGCTGGACAAACATCTGTCTACAATGCTGTTGAGGTAGAGGATACCCTGCCATGGAGCCGGGGGCTGAACTAGATGGCCCTTGAGGTTCCTTCCAGTCATACAACTCTATGATTCAGGCTGCTTAATCTCAGAAATACCTAGGTTTCCAGTGTAATGCCATGCATACCATAGATCCCTTTGCTCTGCTTGTCTGCTCTTAGAGAGTGAAAAAGGATGGGCTAGAAAACAGGTTTCCTTCAGAACGTCTGTCCCCAGCTGCCTTGGCAGGAAAGTAGACAGGACAGCACAGAGACATACCAACCTACCCAGCAACCTGCCCTTCCTTGCTGTGTGGTCCAGCTGCTACTGCCAGCCCGGTCTCCATTTGTTGCAGGCAGCTCTAGCCAAGAGGGGAGGGGAGGGGTAGGTTGTCCAGCAAGGAGAAGAGAACATCTCAGGATCAGAAGCTTGTCAAAGACACGATAAAGAACATGATGTACTCCGGTCTGCAGAATCTAGTAGTTCTTCATGCAAAAAGTGTTTGTGCTGTAAAACACTGAATCTCTTTGATCCAGGCTGATACAGCGAGCAAATTGATGTTCATATTTCGAGCGAGTGCCTACAGATGCTGCCGACACTGATTTAGATTCATCCAAGCCAGCCATAGGTAAGCACAGTCAAGCTTTGCCATAGGAACCAGGAGAGCTCAGTAACTAGGATCCTCTTTCCCCTCAGTTTCATTGTCATGCCCTGCTTTGCAGCCAAATTAAAATTTAATGCTAATAGATCGATGCAGAGATCCCACACACAGCCTCCTGAGAGGACATATGAATCATCTGGGTTAGCCACAGTTTGGTTCGGGTCCCTACAGGAAGGGATAATTGTTGCTTATTGCAAAGCATTTATACAGGGCTAAACAGCATTAAATCTGTGCAATAATGCAATTCCAGTTCCAGATAGCATCAAATCAAGAATGTGATGTGAACATTGTTGCACCCAATGGGATCTTTCCACTCGTTTCAGTGCATTTTGGAGGAGGCTTTAAATAGAGACTTACTTGGGACTTCTTCACACAAACACTTGAAAGCAATTAATGCTTCACCCACATTAACTCAGGTTTATTTTTCACACAAATGCAGTATTCAAGGCAAAGTGGTTCTTTCTGTTGTAGGTAGTTCTGATTAAAGAGTATATGCATCAGAGGCTAGAGCAGCTCATGCACACACCAGGGTAAATGATCTTGTAAACGTTGGAAAGGTTTCAGTCACTTAACACTTAGGTTTGAACTGTTCACACAGTCATAAACACACTGGGTAGCCTTTGCAGGGTAACTACTCTACAAAATGTGAACGCTTGCAGAAGGGATTGTTATCAATGAAATAAGAACACACTGCATAGGAGATTAACCTCATCATGTGAACAGAGACATGCTTACAGGTTGAAGGGACTGTTACATCAGTGACATTAAGGACCCTTTTCTACATTGCAGTTTGCAAGCTGCAACACATCCAGTAGCAAACAATCAAGTAGCTAGGGTTTCACACATGCACTTTATTGTGTGATGAGAAGGGTTGTGCACAGAGTCAAATATTTTAATTTGTGTTTCAGTATTTGCATTTGTTTTTTACCCATATTCACACATTTTCCCCATTGCCACCAATGTGGAAAACACAATGAATATGGATCTCTGCATACAGTTTATTTTGCTGCAAAAGTGCAGTGAGGCTCTGCCACTTTGACAGGCCTATAACGAAAGAAAAATGAGATTAAAACTGCTGCTAAATCTATTACCAATTTTAAAAGGGACACTGGTTGGAGGGAGGGTGGAGAATACAGTTGGCTTGGTGGGGAGGTTGTTAACTTGGGGAGGTAGGAACAGGGCATGGATCTGGCTCTAGTGGATCTAGTGGGGGTCACTGGCTTAGAGAAGGAGTCACTGGTTTGGGGTAATGGGACATGGGACTAGGTTCAGGGGAGGTTACTGGCTTGGAGAGGGGGAATAGGATATAGCTGGCTCAGGGGTGTCACTTGTTGCTAAGAGGAGATCACTGTCTTGGGGATTCACCATTTCATCCTGGCTTAGCTGGTCTCCACTGGGTTGAGGATCGCTGAAGTGCTGGAGACTACAGTTCTGAGACAGCAGCAGCTCCTGCAGGTGGAGAGAGCTCACTAGATGCTCCCCAAGCAGGTGGGTAAGCTGACAGTCAGAGAGCAGTCCAGCTGCAAGCTGGATATGTGCTGCAGTTTGGGGGGCCATGTCAGGTTAGGACAATACTGGGCTAAGATGGACCATTGGTCTGACTCGGTTAGGCAGCTCCTTATATCATTATACGATCATAGCATGAATCAAACAGGAGTATCTGTCTTCAGTAAGTAAGTAAATGATACTGACATTCTTCCCTGTTCCATAAAGTGTAAGCTGTGAAATCCTTGCCCCCGGGTAATGGTCTTCACTTCCCCTCATTCCACCAAACTATTTATTCTAGCACCAATCCTTTCTACAATACACCAAAGATGTCCCTTCACTCCTGTATGTTCACCACACCTCAATGGCCATTGGAGGACCAAGTTGGACACTGGTTATTTGTTGTGTTCACACTTGACCTCAGTTCCATTTAGCCTCTGAAACAGACTGTTTTACATTTACATTTTAAGTAATAAATGGGAGGTTTGGGCCAATAGCCACTTGGGGAAATGAACTTTTCAGGATAGGAGCTCAGGCTGTAAGGGGATAGTCCTTTGTAGCAGCTAAATAGTCAGCTGGGGACCAGAAGGAATCTTCTAGTTAGCTGGGTTGGTAGTCCAACCTACTGCTTAGAACAAAAGACCACAAGGGAAGACGGCTAGGTCCTCACCTCAAGGTCTTGAATGTTTTCAAAACCTGACTGGAAAAAAATGTGTGTAACATGATGTAAGCAGGGCATAGCCTGCCTTGGAGCAGGGGGGTGGACTAGATGACCTTCAAGGGTTACTTCCAACCCTACAATTCTGTGACTCTAATGGAGTTTTCTTTAAAGCCTCCTATTCATGAGACCCTCAGAAGTAGGTCAGCGCTGGGAAACAAGAGAGAGGTTTGCCTGGAGCCCAGCAGTCTGAGACACATATAGTGGGGAGCTTGCCTTACCAACTCTGAAGTTGATTAGCCATTGAGGGAAAAAAGAGAGAGCCAATGGCTATAAGACCAGACTGGAGTTTGCCACTCCCCAAAGAGGCAGAGAGCTGTCTATGTCTAAGCTGAAAGGCCCCTTGTGATGGGATCTTTGTATTTTATATAATAATGTGATGGGGTGTTATAAGTGCCCATGGGAGCCAGGTCCTTAACAGGACAACATCCAAGACACACCTAACTGGCCCAGATCCTAATTGCCTCCAACTGAGCATGGTGGAATGTTTATAAAGTGGAATTTGATGCTCAACTGAGACACAATCAGTGAAGGCTCCATCGGGGAGGAGCTGGCTGGGAGCCCCAGACAGGGGGCTTGTCAGAGAGATAGAGAGACCCATGACTGGAAGGGCCAGAACTGTTTTACGCTGGTCATAGTGACACCATAAATCAGAGAGCTGGGAACCTCCAGGAAAATACAGCCCACACCTGTTTTTAATTTGGTTTCCCCAGTTCCTGGCTCTGGCCCCTGGATCCAGTCCCTACCCTCGAGCACTGAAAGAGTAAGCTCCAGGGAAAGGGAGAGAAGATAAGGGCATACACTCATGAATAGGGAATGGATCTATGGCACAGATCCATAATGTAGACCCTCCCATCCTGAGCACACAAACTCCGACCTGACCCAGAGAACTTTGACTCCTTTCCCACAACGGCCCACAGGAGTGAAAAGGTCACCATCCCAGCTGTAAATAAACTACACAAAGGAGATAACTTGGTATCCTGAGTCTGCTGACAGAAGAAGGTAGGAGGCAGGCCTGAAACGAGCAACCTATCACAGTGAATGCTGTTTCCATTGGAAACAGGTCATTCAACTTCATTCACATGATGAAGAAACTTACTGGCTTTTGCGCTATTTTTTGCTAGTTGAACACAGCATGAACTGGGCTACTGCCAACTATGCTTAGCAGCTTATGCTTTATATACCAGCTAAGTGATGCAAAAGTGCTGGAAACGGACACAAAAGTGCCAGAAATTTTCACAAAAGGACAGTTCCAAAAAGTCCCCAAACACCAGACAGCCTCCACCCACCCCTCACAAATCCTGGAAAATGCCAGAAAGTGATGGAAATGGCAGAACATTGCTGGCACCAATCTCACAACTGCAGAATTGCTGACCAGTGGGGAAATACCAACAAACGGTCGCAAGGATTCCTGAAAGGTAGGTATTTCCCCACAGGAAGTGAACCCTTGCTCTTGTCCCAGTACTGGTAGGAGGTCTGGGCCTTGCTCTGCAATTTCTTATGGCAGGAACCCTCTCACATATAGTTAAAACACTTTGGTGGAGGAAGAAATGTGCAACCGTGTGGATCCTGCAAAGACCTACAGCTTAACGGAGGCGCACATTTACAGGATCCAACAGGTCACTCTATTTACAGTTTCATTTGTATAAATCTGCTGTTATTCTCTCAAATTCAGCCACCAGACAAAAGCTGCTGTAAGGCAGGTCGTGCTGCCAGTCCTCAGTTTGGGGATGTTTTTGGCTCTAATATTTGATAATCATATTCTATGCAATTGCACACATGGGGCGCGCTCATGCACACAAGTGAGAACGGCTGAGGAAGCCAGCTAATGCCCGTCACCTTGGAGGGCAAAATGAGAGAGAGCCCGTCAAAAGCAAAATGATTTAAAGCAACAAATTTAATTAAAACTCAAAACGAGGCATTGTTGCAAGTCCAACATTTTCAGCCTGCAGAGCCGAGAACAATCTTCAGGGGGGAAATTCGGAAAAGGCTGCTAATAGCTGCATCCAATTCAACAAGCTTCCTGGAGAAGACGGTCGTGGAGAAAGGAGATAAACAATCTTCAGATGAAACAATTAAAGATCAGCTGCACAGCAACCAGAGAGCAGCATTCAGGAGCAAAATTAAGTTATGGCGTATTTAACATTCTGTCGTGTTAGGAAAAGGGTGTAGTTCAATGCACTGGCTTTAATCTGCAAATCCTCACGTAATTCTAGTCCTGGATCTCTCTCCTAAGCCACAACTGAAGCTGAGGCTTTGGCTACACTATTGATTTCCCCATTAGTGGCCAACTACCCCATGCAATCCTATTTTACTCACGGTTGCCATTTCTCCAAATTCTGACCAACAGATTTCGGGCTTCAGGGGAAGCCCCGATTTCTCTGGGCCAGTGTGAGGATTGCGGGAAGGGAAATGGGGAGAGGAACACGGGAAGCGGGACCTCCTGGGGCCCTACATGCAGGACCTGATGGAGTAAAAGTGCCCTCAGGATCAAAGGTGGCCGGGACCCTGTACAGGATCAAGCCCAGATCATCACGGGGCCCGGGAGCCAGTAGAGCGCCCAATCCATGCACCCGCACACCAGTCACCAGGGACAAACACACGAAAGGGCAAGAGTCCCCCAGGAACTCCAGGAGAACACACAGGAAGGGCACTAGGACAGCAGGAATGCCTTCAGGTTATACACTCACACCCCAAGCTCTCCAGGATGGGGTCAGGGTTACCCGTGGTTGGGGGGAGGACCACACACAATGGTACACTTGCTCCCCATGCACTCACCTTGCACCCTATTACCTCGGAAGGATTCTATACAGCAATGCACCCACACCACTAAGGGGCCAGTCTCTCGGAGTGGACTCTGATTACCGGCACCAGGAAGCGCCAGCGAAAGGCCTTTATAGGCCTAGCCCTGTCCTGCCAGCGAGCTAGATTGCGCAGGCGCTCTGAGTATCTGGGACCATCCGCGCCCAGGTGCGTGCACCTGTCGGTCTCTGCGGCATGCACCGCAGCCATCAGCTCTTCCGGAGCGGCGAGCGGCCACTGGGGGGGTGGGGGGGCAGGGCATCTGTTTGTGTCTGCTGGGGATCGAACCCCCGCGGCGATGTGGGCTGCTGCTGTCCGGGGTCTTTATGGCTTCGACCCCTCCCCCCAAGCCCCGCCACCTCAGGTAAGGGATTCTCGCAGCCAGCAGGAGCACCCCTGACAACTAAGAGAACTGGGGCTTCTAGGGAAAGCTATGTCAGAAAGGAGATAGATAGCCCATAGGGACTTTCTTTCCAACCCACATTTAAATATAGCCCCGCCCCCATGGAACGTCATGGCATCAAGATGCTCCATAAGGGCTGGAGTAACATCAAAAAGGGGTGTGACAGCCACTTTGCCCCTCCTGCCTTCTGATGTGACATCATAATGGGGCAGGGGTATATCAGAAAAGGGGTGTGGCAGAACCTTTGCCCGCACCCCCACCTCCTCCTGGTGAAAGTCCAGAGGAAGGTAGTTACTCTGACCTCACGGGTCAGCATGATATTCCTCCCCCCACCCCCCCTTGGTGCTCCATACACAGATGATACAAGTAGGCCTGAAACGAGTGATCACACTGAATTCTGTTTCTGCCAGACAGGTCATTCACCTTCATTCTCCTGACAAGGAAACTTACTGTCTCTTTCCTTTTTTTGGGCTACTTGAACACAACATTAATTGAGCTATTTTCGGGACTGGAAAGTCCCGAAAAATCCCGTAAGGTGCCAAAATGTGATGGAAATGAAGGCAGATTGCCGGTACCAATCTCATAATGTGGAATGGAAAATCAATAGGGAAATACTGATGAACAGTCACAAGGGCTCCTGGAATGTAGGTATTTCCCGGTGGAAAGGAAACACTTAGGCCGCTTTTAGACGAGACATATTTGCGCATGATTGTTAAAAAATGTGCTTGTTTTAATGCTCGTTTAAACACCTAAACTGTTTTAAATGTGTATTTGCCATGAACGTGTAAAAGTCCAAACCGTTTTGAATGTATATTTGCCGTGAACATGTAAAAGCCCAAACCGTTTTGAATGTGTATTTTCCGTGAACGTTTTTTAAAACCGGTTTTGGTACCCCCAGATCATCAAAGATGCTCAAAACCGGTTTTTAAAAAATGTGCATTATTTAAATGTGCATTTACAAAACCACATTAAAGTGTCTCGTCTAAAAGCGCCCTTGCACTTGTCTTAGTACTAGGTACGAGGTGGGTATTTTACAGTCCCACTGGAGAGCTAGAACCCACTTCAGCTCTGGGGCACCTGGAGACTCGTGCTTTTAGCTCTGAGGGCCAGGGTTCAAGCCTTCATCCAGTAGCCAACCTGGCTGCAAAGCTGGATCTAGGTATATCCAACTGTGCAGCTGAAGAGAGTTCGGTGTTTCAGGAGAAGGAAGGGAAGCACAGGAGACTTGAATAAATTTGAGGTGACACCATGCATGAGAAGCACTGGTGTAAAATATGGGTCCCCAGGGCTCAAATGCAGGGAATCTGATCATGAAGGGATTGTGGTGATTTAGACAATGGTCCATGATGCCATTTTGCATGAGGCCCTACCTTCCTGGATCACACAAGCCCTCAGTGCAAATGGAAAAAGCCCCATTCACGCTGGTGGGGCACAGTTCTGCTTGAAGCTGAAGTAAACCTTGAGTGGCTTCCCCTGTTCACACTGTGGGGTAAAATGGTGCAAGTCCTTCAGAGCAGACACGGGATAGAAACCTCAAGGAAAGCAGTTCATTATGGAACCAATAGCAAGCCCCTTGGTTTGGAATTTTCCTGCCCATCCAGCTCTCATTTATAGTATTTTTATCCCATCTGTCTGGCTGGACACGGAGTCGGGGCCTTTTTCACTGACCTGGTGCCAGCGGGGTACTCCATGCAGCATCAGTCATGGCCACAGGGACAGGGGGGCGGAGTAGCCGTTGTTGGTCTGTCAGGAGGTATCCAGTGCAGTTAATAGCTGATTGTGACGGTCTCCATCTTGTGGTTGATTTGGCAGGAGACAGTTTGGGGGTGCTACTGGTACGCCGTACACCTACCCGTAAACCAGCATCCCTACACACTCTAACGGAGCTGGTGTCAGAGGTGGTGTTGCAGTCCCCAAAGACAATAGACTTGGGACTTCAACAACCATGCCGATCTCGGCAGGGCAAAGCATGAGTTCATGGCCGCCATGGCAACCATGGACCTGTCTCAAGTTGTCATCGGCTAAACGCACGATGGACGATATACCCATGACCTGATCTTCTGCACTGGCCTTGAGGCGGAGGATTTGTTAGTGGGAGAGGTATCAGCACAGCCCTTGTTGTGAACAGATCGTTACCTCCTGTGGGCCTGTCTCTTGGCACACGTCTGTGTCATGGAGAAACATGGGGTCACACACGTGTAACACGGGACTACATGTTTGGTAAATGTGTGGGGCCAAGGGTTTCACATGGATGTAATGTTACTATAAATGTACACTGTAATGTCAAAGGTTCCACATGTTTGTAATGTTAACCCTGAGAACTGTACAACTCAAATTAGGGCTTTGACACGTCACCAGGCTACACAGGATACAAAGAGATACCAACGTGTATTGGGGCCAGACGGATGGCCAGGGACATCAACAATGCTAATGAAGGTAGCCATGGGCTACGTGCAAAAGACACATAGAAGCCTGATAAGAGAACAAAGGGAATTCTAGAAGCCTGGAGAAGGGGCTAAGAGTTTCCTCCAGGATATATAAGGACAGAGATCCCAGAGGGAAGGAGTTGCTTATTAAAGAGACTTTTTGAAGACTTCTTCCTGCAAAGCCATCTTGAACATCTATATACGAAAGCCAGCCAGCAACAGGCTGGGAGAAGCATGAGGTGAGAGAAGGATTTTGATCTCTAAAGCAAAGAGCCCAGCCATTCATGGCTGAGAAAATCTGAACTTCTGGACCTTGTTCTAGGGTAAGATTAATAGTTTAGGATCTCAACAATATAAGTTAGGAATGCGTTATATTTACCTTTGATTTCTAATTACCACTCTGTTTAACTATCTTGTTTATGTAATCAATAAAGTTACTTCTTATTTCATAAAGAAGTGGAAAGAGTCTAATATTGGAACACAAGTGAGCTACAAGAGCCCTCAAGCTCTTGCGAACCCAGAGAGTAAAGAGTCTGTAAACGAGAAGGATCGGGCCCTTGTATGACAAGAAGTTTCATTGTGGCACACTTGAATTAGCCAGTGAGAGAAACTGATTCAAGAGAACTGTGCGCAAGGGAAACTGAGTCACTCAAACCCGGTAAAGTGGGGGTGCGGACCCCCCAAACCCATGACAGTCTGCCCTGGAAGGGTGTGGAACCAGTTCGGTTGGTTCACCCCCACGGAGACTGATGGTGGAACCTCAGAGGTTTCAGAATGCTCTAGGGGATTTACCCTCTGATCTTGACAGATGTCCGCTCGATGACCTCGTGGTTTTGTGGACTACTCTGTTGACCAAGGCCATTGACGGGATGGCTCCTAGGCGTTCGCTCCTGCTGCCATGGTTTGTGGAGGGCCTGCGGCAGTTGAAGCAGGTGGTTGGAGTGATGGTGGTGCCGATTTCGTGCTGAAGCTGATCAATTGCAGCAAACATCCAGTTTGCAAGCCTATGCCGTGGCTGTCGGGCAGTGAAAAAGGAGCTTTTCACTACCCTGATAGTTTCTGCTAAGTCTCCGGGTGGTGAGGGGGTTGGTCAGTACGGCCTCCCTCCACCTGGAGCAGGAGTTTCCAGTACCCACTGTTTGTTAACATGTTTGTTAAGTACTTCGTGAATAAAATCGCTCAGATTCATCATGACTTCGACTTCACGCTTATGACAATAGGACAACCAGAGGTTATGGAGGCTCCATCCTGTCTGGTTTTGTGGGATCTGTTTCAGTGGATGACATTCGTTGCTGCGGCAGATGTTCTGGGGGCTGTTAGAGCCACATTTTATTAACTAGATCCATGCCTGTCCTGGCTGGTCAAGGCCAGCCGGGAGATGCTGGGGCGGTTGCTGGCGGGTGTTGTCAATGCCTCCTTGTGGAAGGACAGGGTGTTGAACTGTCTCAAAGAGGCGGTGGTGCAGCTCCTGCTCAAAAAACCATCACTTGACGTTGACTCCCCTGCCAGTTATCGGCCAGTCTCTAACCTTCCTTTTTTAGGGGAGGCTATTGAGCGGGTGATGGCTCAGCAGATGCAGGAGCCTCTGGACCGCACCAGTTTTCTTGATCCCTTGCAGTCCGGCTTTCGTTCGGGTTATGGCACTGAGACTGCATTAGTGGCTTTGGTCGATGACCTTCGCCGGGAACTGGACTGAGGTCGTTTGCCCCTGCTAATTCAATTAGCTGTCAGCTGCATTTGATACCATTGATCTTGAGATGCTGGTGACTCGCCTGCAGGACTATGCTGGGGTGGACGGAACCGTTCTTGAATGGTTCCGCTGCCTCCTGGCCGGAAGAACTCAGCGGGTGGTGATTGGGTATTGTTCATTATCTCCCCGGGGCTTCACATGTGGAGTTCCACAAGGCTCTATTCTGTCCCCTCTCTTGTTCAACATTTACATGCAGCCCCTCGGTGAGGTCATGAGACGATATGGAGTGCAGTGTCATCAATATGCTGATGACACCCAACTCTACCTCTCTTTTTCATCTGACCCAGACCCGGCAGTCTCAGTGCTTATCTAACGTCTGGTGGCTGTGGGAGATTGGATGAGGGTGAGCCATCTGAAAATAAATCCTGACAAGATGGAAGTGAGGGTGGTGGGTGTGGCATCCCCAGCGGTGGCCCTAGCCTGAGGGCGCCTGAGGCAGTGCCCTGTCCCCGCTCTCCCCCGTCGCCACTGACAGTAGCGCTCACTGACTGAGCACTCTGTCTCTGCTGGGTGGCAGAAATTGACATCAGAGCAGCGCTGCTCTGACTGCTGCAGCTTGGCTTGCAGTCAGAGCAGCGCGGCGCTCCAATGTCAATTTCAGCCACCGGCAGAGACAGAGCACTTAGTTGGTGAGCGCTAGCCTCTGTCTGGACTCCTTCTGGGACTCCAGACTCTGGAGTCCCAGAAGGGACAAACTTGGACTGAACGTGTGCCGGGCGGCTGAGCGTTCAGTCCAAGCGCGCCACTGGGAAATGAAATTTCTCTGAGCGGCAGCTTTGCATTGAGCCCTATGTGCTCAATGCAAAGCCTCACCTGGGCGTTCAGTGGAGGCGTTTGGCGGCGAGATGTGCTGCAGCGTGCATGCTTGAACTGACTGAGTCAATTGAGCATGCACGCCTCCATCAAACGCAGTAAACTGCCTGGTGGTGCCAGTCCCTGCACGATGACAGTGAGTAAACGCACGGGGGGTGGGGAGCAGCAGAGGCACTGGGGAAGGGAGGTGAGCGGCGGGGGGGACTTGGGGAGCAGAGGCTGGATGTTGACGCACCCTCTCCCCCCATTCCCCAGTCTCGCACACCCTCCCCCCCTTCCATCCCAGGTCCCCAGCCTGGGGAGACACTGGGGAAGGGGGGTGAGCGGTGGGGGGGACTTGGGGAGCAGAGGCTGGGGGCCTGGGATGGAAGGGGGGAGGGTGTGCAAGACTAGGGAATAGGGGGATTTGGGGGGGGTGTTGTGGGGACAGA
>QEPC01007483.1:2080453-2110483 GCA_003113815.1 Sphenodon punctatus
GGTGATCTTATGGGTGTTCAAAATGCTAGAAATGTGATGTTTGTGATAAAATTGAGGTTTTGAAATTGTGAGATGTAACTGTTAGTCTGGTGATCTGCCTGCTTTTAAACCTGGCAGAGGAGGTGAATATAACCTGCCTAACTGAAATTGTCCATCCAATGTTAACCCTGGGAACTCCTTGCTTTTGGCTGGGTTATGCCCTGGCTCCGCCTACCGTATCCCTGTCTCCTTCTACCGTATTCCTGGCTTCGCCCCTAGGCTAGGCTTTGCCGCGGGCAGGCCGACCCGGCCTTACTACCCCTGTGCCCCTCCAACATCAAAACCAACCAGCCGCCCCTGGACATCCTCCATCATTGATGGAATTCGTCCCCTACTGGTCTCTCAGGTTTGGAGTTTGGGGGTACTCCTCGATCCACAGCTTTGCCTGGATCTCCAGATTGAGGCTGTGGCGAGGAGTGCTTTTCGCCAATTACATCTGGTGCGATAGCGTCGGCCGTATGTCTCGAACTCCTACCTGGCCACTGTCATCCATGCCTTCATCACCTCAAGATTAGACTATTGTAACGCACTCTACGTGGGGCTACCTTTGGTGACAGTCCAGAGGCTGCAGCTGTTGCAGAATGTGGCAGCCCGTCTCCTTACGGGGATGGGTCGCCGTGAGCACAACACCAGTGCTCTGAGCTCTGTACTGGCTGCCGATAGTCTTCCGGGCCCGATTCAGTGTTGGTGCTTACCTACAAAGCCCTATACAGTCTGGGCCCCTCTTATCTGCGAGACCTCCTCACTCTCCGTGCCCTGGATCGACCCCTGCAGTCTGCCGGGAGCGCCCTTCTTGATGTCCCCTGGGTGGTGCAGGGGGCTACAATGGAGAGAGCATTTTCAGTGGTGGCACCTGGGCTGTAGAACTCCCTTCCGGTGGAGGTCCCGGATCTTGCCTCATTTTGACGACAGTGCAAGTCCTGGCTGTTCCGCAAAGCCTCTGGTGAGGGAGGTGGGGGAAAGTGGGAGGGGAGGATGGGATTTTTATTCCCTTATTGTTATGCTTCCTTTTTATGTATTTTATATATATTTGTAAATATTTTAACTTTTGTATACTGCCTTGAGCTGCCTAAGCAGAAGAGGCAGGGTATACATAATGTAAATAACTATGGTCAGGGAGCAATCTCTTTTGTGATGATTTTCAAGTAGCACAACCGAGGTGGATTCTCCTCCCAAACAAGCGCACTCTCTTGGCGATTCTATAACAAGGCTAATTTTGTAACGCTAATTGCAGAGTTCTCGCATCCTTGGGGTATCTTGGCAGCCTCTCCCAGTAAAATACACAGATAGACTTGCACGCCTCGACTGTATATAATCTCCCTGTGGGTTGTAAAAACCCTGTTGTTTTAATCGACACCGTATTTCAAGCTGCTCTGCTGCAAAGACACACTCTAGGCTCAGCCCTTTAGGGTCCCTTTTGCCAGCCCAGATTTCTCTGCAGCCGGCTCTCCCCACTGCCCCTCTCTGCCTTTAAATGGTCACTTGCACAGAAGAGTCAATGTGAGAGCATAGCTGAGTAATAGCTAACAAATTCATGGTGGGATTTTATCACTTAGACCAAGGGGGTTACATCTTGTTTCTTCCCCTGCCTGCTCTGTTGCTAAACATTGCTTCAAATAATATTTTAAAGGCTTGGCCTTTCATTAACAGAGCTATGTGGAATTCTAGAATTTCAGCCATGTCCCGAGACAGAAATGGCATCTCCCATTCAGTGTTTCTACTCGGGGGGGGAGGGGTTAGCAGGGGAGGGGGGTGTTAGACCAGACAAGCTGGAGAAGTTAGGTCAGCATGGGTTTACAAACAAGAGCTTACTGGGGGGACATGCTACACAACCCAAGTGCGAGCTCTAGTGAGCAGTATTTAATTTCACAGCCCCCAGAATCCTTACAGCACCAGTCTGGACACCCACAAAAGGTTATGGAGCAAATTAAGGAGAGATTGCTCCCTATGCAGCTCTGCTCTTTACCAGTATTTTCATTTTTGTCCAGCTCAACAAGTGAGTGCACCTGATACCATCTTGGGGATCGAGGGCCAGGAGAACTACACCAGAGGGGATGAAAAACTCCTTCAAAAGGTCACAAATAGTTTGGAGAAGAGAAAGACATGCTTGTCCACACATGGAGTCAAGGAGAGGGATCCACCCCATTTCCTTTGGCTCCCCATCCGGACTATCCAGCTCCCTAATGCTGCATAAGCAGCACAGGTGTCCACCACCGATTCAGACACCCAGGCATCACTGCCCAAACTCCCTGTGACATCATCGTTCTCCTGGCTACATGTTGATAGGGTTTACTCTGCTAGAAGCTCTCGTGAGACCCCCCCACACCCTACCTCTCCCTCCAAAGGAAGGTGGATTCCATATTTCAGGAGAGATACAGCAAAATTAACTCCAAACCTTTAGGGGGGTCAGGCAGGGGTGTCTGCTGGCCCCTTTGCTCTTTAACATTTATGTAAACTCATTGATTACCGAGCATAAGGAGGTTGCGAGGTACCATCCGCCGTCCATTGGGGGACGGAAAATCTTCCTACTGATGTACGCAGATGACACTGCCCTGGTCGCCCTTTCTCGGGTGGGGCTTGGCAGAGCTTTACTTGATTTTCAGAATAGATGTCGTTTAAAACATCTGAAAATAAATTATGATAAAACTAAAATTATGGTGGTAGGTGGTCGATATAGGAAATATATTTGGTCTATACAAGGACATCGGATAGAACAGGTGCGAGGTTTTCGATATCTGGGCGTCAGGTTGGCAGATTCCTGCTCATGGAAATTGCAGGTGCGGATGGCCAAGGAAGTGGTAAGCCCAGAGATAGTGGCTATCACACGTTTTTCCTATGCCCATGGCCAACCGTCTGCTTTGGTGTTGCGCCGAATTTTGGAGGCTAAGGTCCTGTCACGACTGTTATATGGATCTCACGTATGGGGTATCGAGGTGGAAGCAACACGGCAACTCCAACCTGTAATTACTCAGTGTTGGAGGAAGATCCTTAGATGCCCGCAAGCTACAAGCTCGGCCATGGTTTTGACTGAGCTAGGGTGCCCTTCCTTGGCAGCTTTGATTGACATCAGACTCCTGTCCTTTTGGGCTAAATTACGCGATGCGCCCGAGGGCTCTCTGTTGGAGCGCACATGGGTGGAGAAGGTCACAGAAAAAGTGGGGGGGGACCCATGGTATCTTGAGGTGACCAGTCGGTTGTCACGGCTGGGATTCTCTGAACCCTACTTTCAGTATGTGACCAGCAGACAGGTTAGAGAGACTCTGAAGATGCGAATAAAGGATATGGATAGGCAATGCCCTAGGGCCTTGGCATCCAATTCCCAGTCAGCGCCATTCTATCAATATATTTTGCCCTCTCAGTCTGGAGCTCCCTATTTGTATTCTTGGATGAAATCGGACCTGAAGTTCAGATTTGGCACACTCAGGTTCCAAACAGTCAAAACAGCAGTTCTCCTAGGGAGATTCCTGGGGATTCCATGTGAGGAGCGGATTTGCCCTTGTGGGAAGGAGGTGGAGAACCTCAACCATTATTTGCTGAAGTGCCCCCTGTATGCCCAATTGCGTGAGAGGCTGTGGGATGATATTGGTATGGGAACAGATTGGTCCAAAACTAGGCAGCTAATTTTTCTGTTGGGGGATCAGGTCCTTGAAAGGACCAAACAGGTGGCTATTTTTGCCACGAGATGTAATGCCATTCGGTCCAAATTGTAATTTGGTTGCTCTGGAGGTAAAAGATGTCATTGGGGGAAGGGGGGGGTGTTTGTAGATACGTGATATGTTAGAGTTTTGTATTTATCATGTATTTTACTCTTCTTGTTTGTTCCTTGATGGTGATTTGATTGATCGTGATTGACTGCAATATGTAATGGCCATGTGGCTACACATAATAAAGCTGCTTATTATTAAAAATTAACATCACCTTTTATTGCTTGATCCATTTTCCAAATTCCCTGCCTGCTTAAAGGAGGATGTCTGTAGAGTGAAAGTGAGGGATGTAAAGGCAACTAATATCCCTGTCACTTCGAGCAGAAATTAAGAGAGCCACATGCTGTATATCCTCCCTGCATTAATGCAGTTATAAGTGGTTTCCTTTGTGAGCCAGTGTAGCCTAGTGGATAAGGTGTTGGCCTTGGACCAGGACCTAGGAAACCAGAGTTCAAATCCAGTCTTCACAATTAATTCACTGGGTGGCCTTGACTAAGTCACTCTCAGCCTCAGTTCCCTATCTGTAAAATGGTAATTATAATGGCCTACCTCACAGAGCTGTTGTGAGGGTTAATTATTAAAGTGCAGGAGCGCTCTAATAGTTAAGGTGTGTTACACTCTCCATTATAAAGCCCCAACATTCTATTTGCTATAAAAATGGCATGATTAAAGTTAGGATCGTGAACCTTGTGGTGAAGGATCACTGGAGTAAGCAGTTCATGCTACCCACATTTCAGCTGAATTTGTTGGATAACAGCTGAGATATTGCAGTTTGAAAACTGCACTTTGAAAGCCTGTTTTTTCAAAAGTTAGACCGTCTCGATCTCGGCAGGGTAAAGGGGTGTTGGTTGGGAGGAGGTGTAAGCTTTTTTTAAAAATTCAAGGAGGCTCCCAGAGGGCCATGTGAGTGACTGGTCAGCCATTTTTAGAGCTGATCTGATGGGGAGAGGAGGACAGCAAGGCCTGTGGAAGGGAGAAAGTTGAAGGTCATTCTGATCTGATCCTGCACAGCAAACACCTCAGCTTGGAGGCCAGGGATGCCAAGATGGCTAAACAACAGAGCTAGCAAATCCCGCGGTGATGTTTGGGGTGGCTGATCTTGGCCCCTAAACCCACCCAGAACCACAGAGTGCATGAATTTCAGTGACAGGCTTCCCCCTCCAAAACCGTGGGGTGTCTGGGCTGCGGCTCCAGTGGGGCGCCCCATTGGAGGAACGTGGCTGGGGTCAGAGCTCTGGAGTTTGCCTGGGATGGTCCCAGGTACAGGAAGAGATCAGACATTTATCCTAGAAACAGGGACAGGAGGCTACAGGTGGGATCGAATAGATCTTTTTTCAGTACTTCTCCCTCCGACTTTCCCAACCCTACTAAGGAATGAGGGGTAAGCCGGTGCTCTGGGCTGGTACTGTGCATGTTCTTCAGGAGGGGAGCAGGGAGATGGTGGGGTTCTGTGCAGAGCAGCCCTGTGGGGCAGAGTGGCAAGTGTACTCCTCTTGGGAAGACTCTAAGACTGAACCTCAGTCCAGGGAGGGAGCATATACAAAGTGGGGGGAGATTAAGGGGAGAGAGTAGGAGCAGAGCCTCTGTAAATAGCTCCCACAGTGGAAGCCATGCACAGGGTGAGCACTTTATTTATTTATTTATTTATTACAAATATTTATATCCCGCACCCTCCTGCACATTGGCAGCTTGGGGTGGCGAACAACACAACACATAATCCACAATAAACTATAAAATCCATTTAAAATACTACAAATATTTAAAATATTAGAATACCAAAAACAGAAAAGCTAAAAGGCAGAAAAACCTCTCCCCAACCCCCCACCAGCTCACCCTCATCCAGTCCCCCACAGCTGCCAAGCACCAGGTAAGCACCCAAGACTGTCGGGCCTGGGTCTCCGGAAAACGAGGAGGTAGATTTGGGTATCATCGGCATACTGATGACATCGCACGCCGAACCATCTCATGACCTCACACAAAGGTTGTATATACACGTTGAACAGGAGAGGGGACAGAATAGAACCCTGCGGGACTCCACACATGAGGTTCCGAGGAGATGACATACATTCCCCGAGAACCACCCACTGAGTTCTCCCAGTCAGGAAGGAGCAGAACCATTCAAGAACAATCCTACTCATCCCAGCCCGGTTCTGCAGTCTTGTCACCAACATCTCGTGATCAACGGTATCAAATGCCACCGACAGATCAATAAGATCAAAATAGATGATCTGCCCTGATCCAATTCACGGCGTAGGTCATCAACCAAGACCACAAGTGCAGTCTCTGTGCCAAACCCACAGTGAAAGCCAGACTGTGAGGGATCAAGAAAACTGACCCGGTCCAGATGCCCCTGTAACTGCCAGGCCACCACCCGTTCAATAACCTTCCCTAAAAAAGGAAGGTTAGAGACTGGCCAATAACTGGCCAGGGAGTCAATGTCCAAAGATGACTTCTTGAGCAGAGGCCATACCACAGTCTCTTTGAGATGGCTCGGCACCATGCCCTCCATAAGGGAGGCATTGACCACCCCTGCCAGCAACGACCCTAATGTCTCCCAGCTGGCCTTCACCAGTCAGGACAGGCACAGATATAATTCAAAACAGGTGGCCTGAACTGTCCCAAGGACCTCCACTGCGTCAGCGGGTGATACCCACTGAAATTGATCCCACAACAACAGACATGGTGGGGCTTCCCCTACCTCTGATTCACTCACTGTTGCAAGTGCAGCATCGAAGTTGTGATTAATCTGAACAATTTTATCCGCAAAAAAGACAGCAAACATGTCTGGAAGATTCCAGTTCCAGGCGGAGAGAGGTTGGACTGACCAGCCTCTGCACCACCAGGAAAAGCTCCGCTGTACGTGACTTTGCAGATGCAATGAGGGCAGCAAAGAACTCTTTCTTTGCTGCCCGCACTGCAACAGCATATGCTCTTAAACTAACTTTATGCTGCAATCGGTCAGCTTCAGTGCAAGTCCGGTGCCACTGTCACTTCAACGGCTTCCCATCCTGCTTCATCCGGCGCAGGTCCTCCATGAACCACGGCAACTCCCGCCGTCAGCATTCTGGGAACGGACGCCTGGGAACCATTCAGTCAATGGCCTCAGTCAACAAGCTGTTCCAGAAGGCAATGAGGTTGTAGCAGGGAGCAGTCCAGTGGGGCTGCTGCCTCTTTAAGAAGGGGGCTGTGTGGGCCAGCCAGAGGGCTAAGAGCGCACAGGGGTGTGGCAGAGCCAGCCTCAGAGCTGGGGATCAGCCTGTGAGAAGCTCAGACTGAGAAACCCCTGTGACAGACTGGGCAGGTTACTGGCCCTTTAAGGCTGAAGAGTAGTAGAAGCCTGGCCACGCCCACTCTGATGTGTACATAAGGAGAGCAAGGTAGCAAGGAAGAGAGTCTCTGCCAGGGAGCTGAAGGAGCAACATTTCCCTGAACAAGCCTGCCTGCTCTATGCTATCCAGGGTGCTGAAGGCTGGCGAACCAGAGAACCCAGGCAAGTGGGGGAGGCTGTGCCTAGAAGGGAGTCTCCTGCCTGGGGAAGGCTTGGCCGGAGCCTGGGGGTTTAAGGCCTGGCTGGATGGACTTTGGGGGTTGATACTGTGGTGCTCCTGTGCCTGAGAGAAAAGGACCTGGTCCTGCAGGGTGGAGGCGACTGAGCCGGCAGCCCCAGTGACTGTGTACACTGGTTGTGTCCAATAAAGGCCTGTGGACTTAAGACCCTCTGGACTGTGTGGTGTGTCTGTCCTGTGTCCTAACCTCTTGCCCACTATTCTCCACTGCCCTTTCGTAAAGAGGGGAATTCAGCTGAGGCTTGAGGCTGAAACGGCGTAGCAGGGGGTGAGATAATTCCCCAGAGTGTGCCCCCAGCGCCCCGTGTGGCCCTGGGGAGACCCCCTGGTACAGAGATCATTGAGTGAACAATCATCAAGATTGGGAGGCAATTCCCCTAGAGCATTCCGGAACCTTTCTGGTTCCATAAGTCTCCGGAGGTGGACCCAATGAACTGGTCCTACACCTTCCTGGGGGCAGACATGCACCAGGAGACCGGTCCGGAGTAGGTAATGATCCATCCATGACAGGGGTAAAGCTGCTACATCCCCCACCACCTGATTCCCTGCCTCAAGGCCTGTGCAAATCAGATGAAGGGTATGTCTTCCCCCCTCCCCTCATGTGTTGGGCCCCTAATCCTCTGAGACAGTCCCATGGTTGTCATGGCCTCCATGAACTCACACTCTGCTCCCCCAAGGTTGGCATCGGCATGGATGTTGAAGTCCCCCAGAACCAAGGTCCTCGGGGACCGCAAGACCACCTCCGATACCAATTCCGCTAGAGCGTGTAGGAATACTGCCGTACAGGTAGGTGCATGGTATATCAGCATCAGCCCTAAGCTGTCTCCGGCCAAATCGATCACAAGGTGGACCCCCCCATGCCCAAGATAATCTGCACAGGATACTGCCTCACAGACCAAGTGTCCTTAAAAACAACAGCTACACCGCCTCCTGCCCCTCTGATCTGGGCTGGTGCTATACAGAGAGCAGCTTTATTGGGGATACAGAACATGGAACCCAGTACAGGGGGAGGTGTGCAGAGTGGGCAGCATTGTGCAAGAAAGGGAGTCCTGTCCAAGGGGGAGTGGAGTGGTGGTGGTGGTGGTGTCTTGTACAGAGAACTGCAGAATAATGGCCATAATTGTGCTGGGGGAGAGCCCTGGACAGAGGAGAACTGAGTGAGGAAGCTTTGTACAGGGGGAGAAATGCAGGATGGGCAGCATTTTGCCAGGTGGAGAGTCCTGAACACGGGCACAGCAGAGTCAGGGAGCCCTGTACAAGGAGTGAACTAGCCAGGGGGCCCTGTACAGGGGGAGGCCCTTATAGAAAGCAGAATGATCACCGTTGCACAAGGAAAAGAGCTCTGACAGTGGGGAGTAGAGTGGAAGACTCATGTACAAGCCATGAGCTAGAGCGATTATAGAGAGCAGTTTTGGGGTTTGCAAGGCTTAAACCAAACAAATGTTGTTGTATTCTTAGTAAAACAGGGAGCTAGCTGTAAAAATCCAGCTTTGCCTTGTTTGCTATTTGAAGGAAGTAATAACCTTCTAAACTGAAGGGAGCAGCTCTTCCACCTTGGCCTCCCCTAAGCCCTGCTCCCATAGTGGTTATGCTGCTTAGCATTCTACTCACTGCGCTAGCAGGTCAAATTTTCTCCACTGCATTATATTTAACAAAAAACTATTCCATAGTACAAAAACCTCCAGTTTACAAGGAGTGTTAAGGCTCTTGCAAATTCAATCGTGCACTAAAATGCATAGAAATTTCAAGTTAAGGCTCCCGTCTTAACTTCTGTACCATGCTAGCAGTAAAGATATTGTACAGTCTCGCATATGCTCATTGTGCTCACTCACAACTTAGGCTCCATGCACCCACGCTTTGCCTTTGTCTTTCAGTCCCAATCCTCTTCCTCTTTGCAGGTTGGGGGCAACACTGAAGCTGGGAACAGGAGGGCGTGATCTGGCCCCTCACCCCCTCCTTTCCCTCTATTTCAGTTGGGGAGAATGGGACAGCTGACTAATGGCTCACAACTGTACCTCTTGTCCACTAGTCTCCACTGCCCTCCCAGAGCACAGTGAAGCTGGGTAGAATAGTATACAGATGTTTAATTCAAACTAAGTTGGGTATGCATTGAAATAAAATGGAATGGCCATTGGAAGGAATGGAGGCATATTGTCATTCTAACATCCAATTAAGTGATCGTGAAATTATAAAACACAGCTGCATCTTTGGGAGTACATAGGGAAGGCAAGAGGGTGTGAAATGATTAGGAAGGCACCAGATACAGTAAGTGGAATGTTTGGAATGACAGGGAAAAATATAAAGTGTGCAGGATTAAGTGGGTGGAATGACAGGAGGAATTAGAAATAGTTACAATAATAAGGTTCTGAGCGAAACAACTGATTCGGACGACTTATGGGATATCTGAGGAAACAGTCCTATCGTTTTACGCACTTACCATAGCCAACTCCTTATCCTTTGACTCCCAATAGCCTCCCTCTCTGTTATTCCATTTCCTCTCCTGTGTGTTTTTTTCTCTTTGTCATTCCACACACAGGCTTCTGTTCCATATGACACATACAGACAAATGTTGTATTTCCCAGGACTTTTGAGTTTTCTGTGGGGGGAGTGAGGGCTACAGGGTTATAGGGTCAACTTGGACCCAGGACTCCTGGGTTGTCTGTTACAAGGTTGAGAGCAGGGAAGAGGAGAACAGGCTCCGAACCAGGCCTATTGAGCTGCCTGTGAAGGGAGTGCAGCCTACTGGATTAGAGTGGGGTGAAGAGGCTGGAAGCCAGGAGTCCTGAGTTCTCTGTTACAGGGCTCGGACCAAGCAGATTAGAGCAGGAGAAGGGCTGGGAGCCAGAACTCCTAAGTTCTCTCTTTCTTAAAGAGGAAAGAGAGGGGATGAGGGGCCAGCTCACACCTTCCTGTCCCCAGCTTCACTGTTGCCCCCAACCTGCAAAGAGGAGGAGGATTGGGGCTGAAAGACGAAGGCAAAGCGTTGGTGCATGGAGCCTAAACTTGCAATTTCCATGCTTTTTAGTGCATGATTGAATTTACAAGAGTCTTACCTTTTCTTGTAAACCGGAGGGTTTTTTTTATTATGGAATTAGATTGTGGCAGAGTCCAGCCACAAGGTGGCCTCCAGAACAAAGGCAGAATAAAATGGCGCCTGTTAAGGCCATACTGAAGAAAAAGGGTACTGGCCCTTTAAAACAGAAGAGAGGCTAGCGTATATAAAGGGCCTACTCCAGGAGGAGAATGGCAGTTACCAGGCGACAGTGAAGGGAGCACATCTCCTCAAAGCTGGCTGCTCAGGGCACTGAAACCTATATATAGGGACTGTTATTGTGTTGTAAGGGACCCACCTTTGTTGGGAGAAGCCCTTAAAGGTGGGTACAGGCTGGCTGTAGGGGTGAGTGCGGAGGCCAGACCCTAAATTTAGTAACCCCACGTTCGGGGACCTAACGGAGCACAGCAGGATGCCCTGTCTTTTGTCCAGGGGTTCAGAGCTAATTCCCCAGAATCAGTCAAAGAAGAGGACTCCTGTGACAAAGCTGGTGGAGAATGCAGGCATGAACCCCAATACAGACAAGGGTCCCCCAAAAGTAGCTGCACCCAAAAATTTGTAAAACAAAAAACTAAGTAAACAAGCTGATAGAGAACTGTACCCTATAATTGTAGATGTACCCCAAAATATTGACTACTAAAATTACTTCGGGAAGTTGAGGAGAGGAGTACCCCAAAAATACCCTGACATCCCAAAAAGTAAAGTGTACAAAATTTAAAAGGAAGCTAAAGGAAGGTGTACCCCAAAATTAACTGTGTACGCCAAAAGTCAAAGGAACTAAAAAAAATTATTCAGAAGCTAAAGGAAGCTATACCATAAACAAAAAGAGGTGGACCCCCCCAAATTCTGAAGTGTACCCCAAAGTAAATCAGTATAAAGATAAGAAGATGGATCCTGCTAAAGAATTGTTTAGCATATTGGCCCAACAACAGAGAGCTTTCCTGAAGCTGGCCCAACAGCATAATGAAGCCCACACAGAACAAGTTCAGTTACTTTAGACTCTTACTCACCAAATAGCAGGTGCCTGGCCAAAAGTTTTATTTATTCATTTATTTATAATATTTGTATGCCACCCCCTCCTGCTAAAAGCATCTCAGGGCGGCTAACAACATATTAAAAAACAACAATAATACAATTAAAAACCCTACAATAAAACAAATTACCCCCTACCCCAACCCACCCAGTCCATCTCCCTTGGGAAAGGCACAGCAAAACAGCCAGGTCTTACATTGTCTATGGAAAGAGGGGAGGTCAGTGGTCAGGTGGACCTCCGGCGTGAGGGAGTTCCACAGCCACAGTGCGACCACAGAAAATGCCCTCTGCAAGGTCGACACCGAAGAAACCCAGAGGAGCTCGAGGAGGGCGACCCTGGCCAATCGCAGGGACCGACCCAGGATTTGGTGGGTGAGGCGGTTCTGCAGATAGGATGGGTTTTAAAGGTCAACACCAACACCTTGAATTGGGCCCGGAAGACTATCGGCAGCCAGTACAGAGAGCGAAACACCAGTGTAATGTGCTCGCATCGGCCCATTCAAGTTAGGAGACGAGCTGTCACATTCTGCACCAGCTGCAGTCTCCGAACCAGCACCAAGGGCAGCCCAACGTACAGTGTGTTACAGTAGTCCAGTCTTGAGGTAATAAAACCATGGATGATCGTGGCCAGATAAGAGTCCGAGACATATGGCCGAAGCCGACGCACCAAATGTAATTGGCAAAATGCCCCCTTCGCCACAGCCACCACCTGGACATCCAGGCAGAGCTGTGGGTCCAGGAGCACCCCCAGACTCCAAACCTGAGACACAAGGGCAGGACGGACCCAATCAACGATGGGGGCCACCACTCCCCTGGGTCTTCCCCACAACCATCACCTCCGTCTTGTCGGGATTTAACTTCAGGCAGCTCATCCAATCCCCCACAGCCGCTAAACACCGGGTAAGCACTGAGACTGCCAGGCCTGAGTCGGATGAAAAAGAGAGAGATAGCTGGGTGTCATCAGCATATTGATGACACTGTACGCTAAACTCCCTGACAACTTCCCCCAAAGACTGCATATACACATTGAACAAGAGAGGGACAGGATATACCCCCGTGGGTCTCCACACGTGAGGCCCCGGGGAGAAGATGAAAAATCAACCAGGACCCCATGTTGGGTTCTCCCAGTCAGGAAAGAGCAGAACCATTCAAGAATGGTCCCGCCAATCCCTGCCTGGTCCCGCAGCCGAGTCACCAACAACTCAGGATCAATGGTATCAAATGCAGCGGAGAGATCTAACAGGGTCAAACCACCCCGATCCAACTCATGAGAGAGGTCGTCGACCAAGGCTACAAGCGCAGTCTTCGTGCCATATTCCAGATGAAAGTCAGACTACTAGGGATTGAGAAAATTAGTCTGGTCCAGATGCTCCTACGGGTGACACCACCCGTTCAATAACCTTCCCTAAAAAGGGAAGGCTAGAGACCAGTCAATAGTTGGCCAGGATGCCAACGTCCAATGATGGCTTCCTGAGCAGGGGCCTCACCACAACCTCCTTGAGACAGTCCGGCACCCTGCCCTCCCCAAGGGAGGTGTTGACAATCCCTGCCAGCAACAACCCTAATGTCTCCCGACTGGCCTTGATCAGCCAGGACGGGCATGGATCTAGTTCACAATAAGTGGCTCAAACAGTCCCAAGAGCATCCCCCGCATCTGAGGGTGACACATCCTGAAATTCATCCCACAAAACCAAGATGGGGCTTTACTGCCTCTGGCACACCTACTGCTAAAAATGTTGCATCAAAACTGTGGCGGATTTGAGCAATTTTATCAGCAAAAAAGTCCACAAACAAATCACAGCGGACATTTGAGGACTCTAAATCCAGGCAGAGGAAGGTCGGACTGACCAGTCCCCTCACCACCTGGAAAAGCTCCACTGGGTGGGACTTAGCGGACACAATAAGGGCAGAAAAGAAAACTTTCTTTGCTGCCTGCACCACCATGGCATAGGTACGCAACCAGACTATGCCACAATCGGTCAACTTCAGCACACAAGTGACTCCACCGCCGCTCTAACCGCCGCCCTTCCTGCTTTATCCACCGCAGCTGCTCTGTATACCACGGGGACCTGCATTGTCGGTGGTTCGGGAGCAGATGCCTGGGAGCCAACCAGTCAATGGCCTCCACCAACACGAAATTCCATATGGTCACGAGGTCATCAAGTGAACAGCCATCGAGATCAGAGGAAACATCCCCTAGAGAACTCTGGAGCCTTCCAGGTTCCGTAAGCCACCTGGGGCAAACCATCCTAACCAGTTCCGCACCTTCCCGGGGGCCGACATGCACCAGGATACCAGCCCAGAGGAGATAATGATCTGTTCATGGCAAGGGCACTGATGACACTTCCCCCACTAACGGATCCCCCGCCTCAAGGCCTGTGCAAAATATCATGTCCACGGTATATCCTCCAACATGTGTGGGGCCCACCATTCTCTGAGACAGGCCCATGGTAGCCATGGCCATGAACTCACGCTCTGCCCCTCCAAGACTGGCATCGGCATGGATATTGCAGTCCCCCACGACTATCACCCTGGGGGACCGCAAGACCACCTCCAAAACCAGCTCGGTCAGTGCAGGCAGGGAAAGTGCCGTACAGGTGGGTGCCTGGTATATCAGCAGTATCCATACTGTATATCCGGCCAAATCGAACATCAGATGAAGGCCCTCTATACCCATGATAGTTTGCAGAGGAACTCTCCTCACAGAGAATGTATCCTTAAAAATAATGGCTACACTGCCCCCCTCGGCCCCCCCAGCCGAGGCTGATGTTGTATGGAATACCCAGCTGGAACAAGGTCAGCCAGTATAGGCCCTGACTCAGTGTCCAGCCAGGTCTCTGTAATACATGCGAGGTCGGCCGCCTGGTCCAGGATCATCTCCCAGACCATAGTTGACTTACTGGCTACTGACCTTGCATTTAACAGCAGTAAACCAAGGCCAGGGGCCCTCTGATTCCCAATCACCTCACCATCTGTCTGGGGGTCATTAAGTGGGACAGGAATATAACATCTGTCCCACCTCACAAATCTAATTCACCTCCCAGAAGGACCATAATTTCCCCAGCCCACAACAACCCCTATAGCTGTGGACTCCCCACCCCCCGGTCTTCCCCCCCCCAACCCCTCCACCAAGAGGCCATCCTGCCAGTCCCCCAAGGGAGACACCCACCTACTAATACACCCCCTACCCTCTTGTATAGGAGGGTAACCCCCCTCCCCAGAGGGCTGCACCCCTCCCTCACACTGAGGGGAACAGTCCCTTCCCCCCCAACCCAGTCCCCTCGACCCCATCCCACACACACCTTACCCTCCTCTGTCACAGGAGGGTAACCCCCCTCCCCAAAGGGCTGCACCCATCCCTCAGATGGAGGGGGATAGCCCCTCCCCCCCATACCCAGTCCCTTCGTCCCTCACCCACACAATGCAAAAAAGCCACACTCCCACCCCCCTCACCCTAAAACAACTATACCCCTTACCCGGTGTTAGTACCCTCCCGACCATCCCGGTCCCACTAAGGGCCATGTCTAAGGCTCCTTTGACAGTGGCCCTTAGGTACGTGACCTGTGGCAGATGCCTATGGCTCCGCCAAGCAGCAGGCCTCTTATCTCCCTCCCCTGGTCCAAAAGACCTGGGAAAGCCCTGGCCCCGCCCCCCTCTCCTCCCACAAGGGAGGAGGGGCAGAGTGTTGCCTGGGCCTAAGGCTGGGCAGCTGGAACTCCCAGAGGAGGGGTGAGCCCAGGAAAGGGCTCCCAGACCCTGCAGTGGCAAACAGAGCAGGCAGGCAAGCAAACAGCAGAGCAGTAGATGGTCTCACTGGCTCCGCCAAGTTGATGTGATACATACAAATATAGGAGTCGAACCCCTACCTTTGACTAAACTGACTTCTGAAGATGACCCAGAGGCCTTCTTGGTCACTTTTGAAAGAGTGGCAAGTAACACTAAGTGGTCAAAGACTTCATGGGCCTCTAGAGTCCTTACTTGACTGGAGAGGCTCAGGCCACTTATGGAGCCCTCTCAGATCAAGAAGCACAGGATTAGGACGAAGTGAAACACGCTATTTTAAAGTAGGATAGGTATTTCTGAAGAAACCTATAGGGCTCGTTTCTGAACCTTGCAATTTACGTCCCATAGAAACCACAGAGTTTTGCACAGCGATTGAAGGATCAAGCCGTTAGATGGCTTAAGCCTCACCAACAATCAACAGAGGAAATTATTGACCAGGTAGTTCTAGACCAATTCCTATTTTCATTACCTCATGATCTCCGAGTATGGACGAGGAGACAAAATTCCGAGAGCCTAGAGGAGGCCGTAATAGCAGCGGAAACTTATTTATTATCTACACTGGTAAGACCTAAATTTAAAGGAAAGAACATTATGGATGATAGAGGGTCTCGTAGGACTGAGACCATCCAGAGACCTGAGCCTCGAAATCAAGGAAGGGAGAAACGACAACCGGAAATTGGATCTACACGAACTAGCGACAGATCAAGAAAACCCCTGGAATCAGTTAGAAGAAGCCCCTAAGGAAGGCCGGGGAGTTCGATGTTTTAGATGTGGGGTATATAGACATTTACAGCAGGGATTGTCCACTCATGGAATGTGATCAGGTCTGGGGTTTGTACGTATTGGCTGCTCGAACCGCTCCCCCGAACCAGCAGCTGCATAAATACACAAAAGCCATACAAATAGGAGACTGTACCATGGTTGCCCTATTAGATTCAGTGTCAAACCAAACATTGGTTCAATCCCAGTGGGTATTGGAAAAATTAATACCGGGGGAAGAAATAACCCTACATTGCATTCACGCAGATGCCAGAAAATATCCTGTGGCCCATATAAAATTCAGTTTAGAGTCCCAGGAACAGGAAATGAGAGTGGGATTGGTCCCAAATACGCCATGGCCAGTAATCTTAGGCCGGGACTGGATGTCTCTGGATAGGCCTGGAAATAGATGGAGACAACCACAGAGAACTACACGAAGCCAGAATACTTCCCGGTTCCGACCTGGAATTCATGAAAAGATTAAGGATAGCCCTAATAATCAAGGGATTCGGCAGATAAAGGAAGAAGAGGAGGAAGAATTGGATTCAATCATAAGTGGACCTAACCTTGAACTAGCCACATGTGAGAAACAAGACCAACAGATACAGGAATGTAGGGGCGTAGCTAGAGTGGAATGGGCCCCTGGCCAAAAAGTCAAGATAGGGCCCCCCTCTTTGTGTCCCTCCAGCAGGCCTAGGGGTGCTGTCCAGCTCGGAAGGTCTGGGGCACTGCTATCAAACACACAAGACACCCAAAATGAAGCCAGCCTATTAAGCGCATTATGCCATGCAAATATATATATATAACCAGTTCAGTTGTGCCCCCATAATCAATTCACGCTGCCCCACCCCATAACCAGTTCATTTGCGCCCGTCCCCATAAAACCAATTCATGTTGCCCCCCTCTAACCATTTCTGCCCCCTATCCATAACCAGTTCATTTGAACACCCAGGGCAGCATGAATTGATTATATGGGGGGCACAAACGAACTAGTTATGGGGTGGGAGTTTAAAGACAGTATTCCTTAGCAATAACTTCATTAAGAAGTGTTAGTGAAATAGCAGCCATAATAATATCACAACCATATTTGCAGATTTTCCAGTCTACAATAGATATTGCTTTACATCCTAAATTCCTACCTGTCATGGCCGGGTCTTTAACCCTTGGTGCAGCGCTGTAGCAACTTGCGCCACTGGCTACCTTGGTAGACAGTGCCTTCATCCGCCTCACTATGTCCCCTCCTGAACCTCCGCGTGGTTTGGGCCCCGCCCCTGCTCACCTGTCTGCCATTTCCGGTGTCTGCCTCCTGGATTCCTGATTGGCCACCAGGGAGTATTTAGGACCTCCTGGTGGCCTATGGACGTTGGTGGACCAACTGCTCTTCCCGAGGTTTGGTTGTGTGCCTCCCTTGATTCGGTGCAGTATTGCCTTGTCCCTTCCCCGTGCCTATGTTTGTTGTATTCTGTGTGTGAGTCGCTTGTCCCGTGAAACCCTTGTGTTTCTTCTGAGCGGTACCCCCTCCTTGTTGTTTGTGATCTTTGTTCCGCTCGTGCGTTGGGCCTTGTGCCTTACCCCCGCCAGCTCCCTGCCGCTGGTTATTCCCCGCCAGCTCCCCGTCCGGAACCTCGACGATGAGCCGTACGCTGCCTTAGGCCAGTCTGCCTGGTTTCCATGCTGAGTGTTCCCCCTCCTTGATACCGGAGGATGGCTGAGGGGTTCAGGGGGGATGTTCCCTTACTCCCTCCAGCCTTCCCTGCCCCTCCTTTCTCCCCTCTTCCCCTGGCTCCTTGCCCCGGAGCCTGACACTAAGATAGTATAAGACAGTTGTGGGAATGTGGCCCTTTTTGCACGGGCCTCTCCCACCCATCAACATGCAGATTTCTGCATGTTCATGGATGGGCAGAGGCAGCTGGTACATATGGGCACTGGGGGCGGTTACCTCCTTGTTCCCATGGCACCCCCCAGCCTGCACCCGCATCCCCCAAGCCTCTTATCTCACCTCTGGCACTGCCGCACCTGTGTGTGGCCTGCTGCCCTGAAGACACCCCCGAGCTGGCAGGGCACTCTGCCTGGAGTGAACACCCAGTGCATCCCAGCCAGAATGTGTGGCAGCAGCAGGCAATGGGTTCCCACTGGAACCCAGCCGCCATTAGAATCATGCCTCCCAGGCAGTCCTGCTCCTGACTCCTTCCCCTCCCCCTCCCTTCTGGCCCTGGCTGACCCAGCCTGGCTGGCTGTGATGTGGGTCATTCTCCAGAGTGAACACCCAAAGCATCATAGCCAGGAGGTGTGACAAGCAGCAGGCAATGGATTCCAATGGGAGACCAGCAGCCATTAGACTCAATAGCCTGGCAGGGCACTTTGAAAAAACGCCTCCCAGGGCAGGCTCTCTGGCTTCTCCTCCCCACTTCAGTGGGCAGAGCCACACTGCAGTTTCAGTGGAGCCAGTTTTCTGCACGTGGCAATGGCTGCAGCTGCCTGCTCCTGTCTGGTAAGTTTCAGGGCTCTTGGGCGCCACTTAAATTAAATATTTGTTTTTCTTCCCCATGGCAGATTGCAAGCCTGCGGTGGGGAGGGCAAATTTTTTTTTTTGGGGGGGGAGTTGTGTGCGTTAAGATTAAATTGTGTCCCCTGCTTGCCCCCACCTGCAGCGGGGGCTTGCTTCTAACGTGCTGCTTTTTATGTAAATAAAGAGAGGGTGATTGTTGTTGTTTTTTGCCTTGCTTGTTTCCCCCCTGGGCAGACCCTGTCTCTTATACACATCTAGATGTGTATAAGAGACAGGGGTTAAGATTTGTGACCCCACGTGCACTGGGGGGGACTTGGTTCTAATCTGCTGCTTCTAAAAGTTTTTTTTTTTTTTTTAAAGAGAGAGAGAGAGAGAGAGAGAGAGGATTTGCCTTTCGTGTTTCCCTTGGGCAGATGGGAATGGGGGTGAAGGGAGGTTTTTTGCCTCCTGCCCCAATGTTCACTGGACATGGCTCTGTTTGGTTGCCTGTTTTCCCCCTGAACAAATGGGGGTGGGGGGCGCTATCTGCCACACCCTATCTTGTGTGTGCCCTCATCTCTGCTCCCTTATCCTGAGTCTAGTATTTGGGGGTAGGAAGTGGATCCAGGGGCCAGATCCAGGAGCATGAGATTACTGAGTAGATTTAAGGGAGTGAAATTTGTTTGTGGTGTCCCCATCATGGGCTGGACTTTGGGGTTGGTTGATTGCTCTAAAATTACAGGTTAGGGGTTTTTTTGGTTGTGTTTTTAAAAGTTTGCCTGTCCCCGTGTTGCCACCTCATGTTTGTAAGTGTTATGGATTTGGGGTCCCCCTGGGAATGTAATTCCCTGTTGGGATTAATTTCCCCTAGAATGCAAGTCATTGTATAGGGCCATCAGCCACACTAAGCTTGTCTGTCAGCCCCATGTCTTATAACAATGGTTTGGGCTGGGCGATGCTGAGTACTGAGTGGGACAGCTTTAAGCCTGGTCCAGTAGAGAGCTGCAGTCTGCTTGGAGAGTGCATGCTGGACTTTGGGGGCAGAAGGCTACAGCGAGAGCGTTTTTGGGAGCCCTTGTGGTGGTGGACCTGGAGGAACTAGGACATTTGTAAATAAATGGATTATTATACTACACAGTAAGTCTCTCCTGTCGAAGGGACACTGACCCAGAAAGGCTGCCCCTTGAATTTCCCACCACCCAGGGAAGTGGGGTGAGCAACATAAGACTGCTGAATATCCATAAGTGACGAGAGTTGTGACAAGCCTGTGATTTTGGGCTTTAACTAAGAAAGCAAGTTTTCCTAAAGTTGTGGAGAGAAGCTTTAAAACACGACTGCAGTGTTTGGCTGAGAAACTGAAAGCAAATGGTTAATTATTGCTTTAAGCTCTGAGTCTGACCTATTAGTTGGTTTGTTTGAAATCTGGACTAGCTGTTATGGTACTCCTGCCATTGAACACTTTGCCTGCTGCTGGCTATTGGAGACCGGTCCCTGCCAGTGGGCTTACCATCTAAGGACAAGGGTGAGGGGAACACAGATAGAGAGAGAGAGAGAGACACACACACACACACTCCCATTTTTTACAGATGGGGAACTGAGGCTGTAAAATTCCATAGTAATTTCAAAACTCTGCTTGGCCCTGCCTACCACTGGCTCCTCCCCCCACTACTGGCCCCACCCACTGATCCTCCAGCCTTAGAACCCACCAGTCACCACTGTGGGTGGGGGAGTCCCGTGGAAACAATGCAGTGCCTGCGGTGAGTGCACGCGCCTGCCTAACACGCATCCCCACTCACCCCCCTCCCCCACTCATCCCCACGTATGGAGCAACCGGGGGAAACGGCAGTTGCTCCATGGGTGCAGATGAGTGCACGCCCTGCCCATGCACCAGCATGCCCATGGACACCCCCTTCCCCCCCCCCCGGTAGTGCCATGTAAAAACGGCCTGTGAGGAGCCACTCAAAGAACAACAAAAGGTTACTGCCTTGTAAACAAGGTTCTTTGAGATGTTCCCTAGCATTCTCACAACATCCACCCTTTCAGCTCCACATGGAATTTTCTTATATTCCTAGAAAGGATTGAAAGGAACTGTAATTCTGAGGGGGAGCGTGCTTTTTATACTTAAGGAGCTTGAGATCATCACGTGGTCTGTTGTTTGAGTATGCTGAGCATGCACAATCCAGTTGTGAGAATGTTAGGAACCATCTTGAAGAACCTCCTTTACAAGGCAACAACCTTCTGCTCACTCATACAGGGAGGAGTTAGTTTACAAACCGCTTTAACTCCCAGTCCGATCGGTGTCCCGCTGCTGCAGCTGCTGCAGCAGCACTACTAGCATGCAGAGGCAGGTGAGTGTTAGGGAAGGAACCACGGACCCAGGGACAACTCTCACCTGTGAATCCACACAATCTCTCTTCCACGCGCTTAAGGGGCCAAACGCGTATGGGGGGAAAACAACCCCTCAAGATCTTATATGGCCCTGAACTTCCCTGATGGGAAGAGGCCAGATCATCACCGGGGGGGTGGGGGGAAGCAAGGCCCTGAGTGGAGCCCCTCCACTCACTACAACCTCCCACACACCACTCATGCACCAAACCACACGTATCCCCACAATTTCCCACACCACGTTCAGGAAGGTGAAGGGTGCGGGGCGAGGGGGGGGCAAGAGGGACCAGACCTCGGGAGATTGGGAAAAGGGGGGTACAGGACACACACACACACAGACACAGTAGGAAGGCACAGACACAGCAGGTAGAACAAGGGCACAACACAAATCGTCCCACACACTCACACGTCCTTCAATCCAGTCTTACTTACACTTTCTCTCATTCTCGCACCTTCACACACTCCTTCGTTCTCTTCACACACAACACAGGTTACCACAAATCACTTCACACAGGGGGCCAGTCTCGCAGCGCTGCTGATCACCGGCAACGCTATGAGTCTGGCGATCCCTTAAATAGGTCAAGCCCCGCCACCCCGTGCCTGAAAACGCACGGAGCGGCACAACCCGCCGGAAGGCCCTGCCCTGCTACTGCCAGCTGATTGCGGAGATGCGTCTGTCAGCTCCATCCCCACAAGAGGAGCGACGCTTCCCGGCATCCCCCCGGCACCCTGCTGCGCTCGCCGACCGCAGCCCTGCCCCCAAAGGGGTCGGTAGCAGCACCGACGATAGTGGGACTTTACAGCGAGGGATGGGGACCCCCCTAAGATGTGGGGGTGCCCCGCACCCAAGCCTCCTCCAGCCCAGCTCAGGTGTGGGGCTGCCCCTGTGGGGCCAGGCAGCGGCCCCAAGCTTTACGCTGGGTTCGCTCAATGGACATAACGTCCTTGCAGGAATGTCCATCGGTGAAGCAAGAGTCCACCCAAACAGAAATAGACAGGATCATAGAGTCTAATGAAACTCAGATCGTGAGAGCTATGCGAGATAAGGGTGTAGACACTAGGAATCTAGCAACAGGTCCACAGAAAATAGAACAGATTCTTTCCAAAGCGGAAGATGGCACTAAAAAGAAAACCCTAAGAAAAAGGAGAAGACAAACGGAATAGGAAGTCTCCCTATATCCCTAACCGAAGATATGGTGCTGCGTGCACCATCAAAGGAAGTAGGAGAGTACACAATGACTGGAGAAAGGGTTTTAGGTTGTGAGTATTGTGATGGAGACTATTATAATATGAGGTAAAACAACTCTTGGCCATCATATGAATGTACAAAGTGTCAGTGGACACCAAAAGTCCAACCTTTTAGAATATGATGAGGACGTAAAGACTTTGGGACAGAGAGTTAACCTGGAATGGACTGTGGTACTCCAGGGGAACCTAGCCTCTTGTTAGTAAAAATTACTTGGGGGGGGAAGCACAATGGAAGTGGTGATCAGTGGCACCTTTAGTATAAGGATGACATTGATAGTCCTGGGAAGTGTCGGCAGGTCTGCTTTGATGTTGGTCCTGGTGACACTTCATAGAGTCCCAGGGCTGGGGTCTGGGAGAGTGGGTGGGACCCACTCTCCCAGACCCCAGGCCCCACCCCAGGCCCCACTCTCGCAGGCCCCACCCCGGTCCTTTAGAACTTGGGGTCTCATGATATAGAACCCATCTGTGTAGGGGGAAACGTTGTGGGGAGAGCTGTCTTCTCGAGTGGGGAGGTGTGTGGCAGAGTCCAGCCACAAAATGGCCTCCAGAACAAAGGCAGAATAAAATGGTGCCTGTTAAGGCCATACTGAGGAAAAGGGATACTGGCCCTTTAAAACAGAAGAGCTGCTAGCGTATATAAAGGGCCTACTACAGGAGGAGGAATGGCAGTTACCAGGAGACAGTGAAGGGAACACATCTCCTCAAGGTTGGTTGCCCAGAGCTATGTGTGTATAAAGGCCCCACCTTTGTTGGGAGAAGCCCTTAAAGGTGGTACAGGCTAGCTGTAGGGGCAAGTGCAGAGGCCAGACCCTAAATTTAGTAACCCTGCATTCAGGGACCTAACAGAGCACAGCAGGGTGCCCTGTCTTTTGTCCAGGGGTTCAGAGCTAATTCCCCAGAATCAATCAAAAAGAGGACCCCTGTGACATAGATAAAGATTGTAAAGCACTTTAACCACTAAAAGAGCTGTATTAATGATACCCAATAACCCTGGTCATGATGTGACTGGTCCCCATCTCAGACTCTACAACTGATACACACCACAACATCAGAATTGAAAGTGTTAACACAAAGGGGCTGTAGCGAGCCATTCTCAGCCTCTCCCCCGTCACCAGAGGGGAAATGCTAGGCTGTGTCCAACTTCCCTGTAAAATGAAGACAGAGCAGCTGGCACTACTTGCTTTGAGGGGAGGCATAAAGAAAATAATTCAAGTGGGTAGAAAAAAATATATGGGGGAAAAGGTGGTAGAACCATTAATCCTTGATGGTGCGTAAAATAAACTATCTCCCTTTGCTTTTCTTTGCCATCCATTTCCATCCCCTTCTTGGTGAATTTCCCTATTCTTCCAGACTTTGATTCCCGGATTTGCCCTGACATTTCCCTCTTACAATGTACAGCTCACTCTGTGGGGGGAAACAGCCTTCTCCCCCTCCCTCCCCCCCAGGCTGTATCTTTTGCCACGTAGCTTTTATCCAGATTCCATTTATTTAAAACCCCTTTCGACGAAGCATCTTCATCTCCTCTGAAAGAGGCTTTCAGCCTTTCTGTGAACCCCTTCCTTTGGTGTTTTCGTTGGAGGGGGCTGGCGGGGGTGTGTGTGTGTCCCATTAGTTGCTACTCAATTCACCTTGGTTACGGGCTATGCTGAAAGCACCTGCTTCAAAGGGGATCTTGGAGGACATCCTAGCTAGTCTCCAAGGAGCGTGCCAGCAATTCCCTTTATCAGAGGCTGCTGGATCATCATACGAATACCAGAACGCTGTATCAAGAGCCCAGAGTATTCCTCTGCATGGCAACATTTAAAAAATGACACAGAGCACGTTCTCACAGTTTGCTCAACAGGCTGCTTTAATATTGATCAAAGCTCCGAGGGCTCATCTACATCAGCTCAGCAATGCAGGTACAAGCCCTTAATATGCATCGTGCTGATCTAGTGCAAAACAGGGCCTGAGCGCAAATTACATCTGCAAATGGCTAGGGCTGAAATGCGATTTCGCCAAAACTGGAAAACTCATTGAAATCCTGGTTCCTAATACTGTCCAGGTCAAAGCAAGACCCTCTTTGTACTCAACAATGTCTCGGCTGACATTTTGTCTCTCAATTTACCAACTTTCTGCTTACTGGGATTCCATTTACCGCTTGGCCATTGACCACTTTGACGTCCATTTCAAATCTCAAGAGATAATACTGATGCAGTACTGCATTTCTTGCACTCCGTTTTCCCTTGAACGTCCTTGTCACTCATTGGCTGGTACGCACAGTCCTTTAGTAAACTGAAATCCAATCCAGTGGCAGAATGGTCAAAGCAAAGAAATAACATAAAACAACAATTCAGATTGGAGGCGCTGGAATGGAGGTTAAGGGACACTGGGGGGTGAGGTTAACAGCTAGGCTATTCAGTGATTAGCTCAGAAATACAGAAACAACAAACCTGGAAGTAAAATAGTAGTCTCATCAATGCAGTAGGTGGTAAATGAACGGTAAGCTGAAAGTCAGTAGCTCGGGAGGGTATCTTGCAGTATTGAGAAAATAAAGAAACTGCATTAGTATCAGAAAATTAGAGCTATACTCCATTTTTTTCTCTATTCCTGCTGAGAATCACAGTTCTCAGTTTGTTTTTAGTGAGAACTGATAATCGAAAAAACTGCTGGTTCTCGACATTTTCTCAATCGAGAATTTTTCTCAATTTGCCATTTACCATATACCAATTTACTGTGTTCGTCCTGGTAATGTGATTGCCCTTTTCCAAAATGGCGGAAATCCTCCCGGTGTCCTCTTAGAGAGGGCTGCACATGCCACGCCAGCTGCAGCAACCATTTTATGCATGCACATTACCAGGATGAACATGGTTAGCACTACACAGTAAACTGGTAAACTGTGAATCATGGTAAATGTTGCTGAGATCTCGAACCATTACCGAGAACATGTCAAGATCTCGATAATGGTTATCGATTACTGCGAGAGTCTTGAGAGAATGAAAACCCATTCCTGTTTCAATCCTAGTGTAAATTTATGGAAAATCGATCCCAGTTCCCAATAAGGAGAAATTTATTACTCATAAGTAAACATTTTGCTGCTCGCTTCAGATCTACAAATAAGTTAACCACCTGGGTAAGCCCCCATGTCTGCATGGCCCACCTTGCACCAGGGCAAGGGAGCTTTCTATATCTCTGCTATGGACACCACCTTCCTTCTGAGGAATGAATTTATCACCTGCTGGCTATCTGAATTAGTAGGGGTGGGAATTCTGGTTCTCCCGAGATCCGATATTGCCGGTATTTGGGTGTATCGGCTTAATCCGATAAATCCGATATTTACCTGTACCGGCATACCGGATTCTTAACATTGGCTGTGGTACCGGATTTTTTACATTGAGGCCATTGAAGTCAATAGCCACAATGTTAAAAATCCGGTACCGCGGCCAATGTTAAAAATCTGGTATGCCGATACCGGTAAATCCGGTACCAGGGAGATCCGATACCGGTACATCCGGTATTCTCCCCAGTGTCCCACCCCTATGAATAGTGTCCTGCTATTGGTGGAGCAAGGGGATGGGGTTGGCAGATCCAGGGGTGTAGCTAGGTTGGAATGGGCCCTGGTGCAGAAGACAGAATGCCCCACACTCACCCCTCAAGCAGCAGGGAAAACAGCTGCACCAGAAAGCATTGACCCACCAGGCTTGTGGCCCACACCTCCTAGACTACACACTTCAGCGGATCTGCAATCTAGGGTCGCTGAGCATGCAGCCCCACTTAGTGCTGAGGCATTGGTGTTAATCCCAAAACAGAAGGAAAAGTGTGATCTATTACTTGGCTATACTTTGATTAATTAGAAATGGGTGGGTGGGGGGGAACTGGAGGAACCAAGCAGGCTTATGATCTATTTTCTAAGGCAAAAGCCAGGGGCTACTTTGAAAACTAGTACAAGCTCTGAGGGTCACATAGAAATCGGAGGTGGAGATGCTTAAGGGGCGTGCTCAGGAAGAGAAGGGTTCAGATCATGGATGTGTCCCCTACCCCTTTGTGCATACTCTTGTCTCTGCTCTCTTACCCTGAACTCAGTCTTTCAGTGCTCGGGGATAGGAACTAGATCCAGGAACTGGAAAGCGTTCACATAAAAACTACCCATGGGTCCATTTGGCCCCTTAGACGCTGCTGTTCTAAGTCACTAGTCCGCAATTCCTGGCTCAGGAGAAGCATGTTGCTTGTGACAACATTTCCTGTTGCTTGTGACATCTCAGTAAACAAATGTAAATGACTGAAAGGAAGAGGGAGGACAGGTGTGGGGGGGAGAGGGCACCGTGACCTCAGAACTGGCATGGGAAAAGTTAAAATGCAAGTGGGGCCGATATGTAGAAGCCCAAACTACAGGTTATCGGGTGGGTGCTCCGAGGCCAGCACGCTGCAGCCATGCTTGCCATCTCCACGTGTGGAAGGAGAGTACTGGGGTGCATGCCCTAAAGCCTTGTGAGCACAGGCTCTGATAGTGGTGGGTGTCGGGGCTTGGAAAAGCCCTGAGCTGCTGCTTTATGGAAAGAGTTGTGTTTTTCTAGGCTAGATTTACTTTTAAAAAACAGGCACACTTTTTTTTTTTTTTTTTTTTTTTTTTAAATGCAGTTCCCAATTTCAAATTAGAGCTCAGCCTACTTTCAAGTAGTATTTATGTACTGCATGTTGGAAAGAATTTTGCAAAATAAGGATGTTTATTTTTAGGGTCTACCTTATTTTATTTTCTGCTTATTTGCAACTTTAAAAACTTATCAAATTTGTGTGACTCAACTTTCAAACTCAAGTTGCAGCTTGCCAAACAGCTTGAACTTTGAAAGAGGTTCATCCAAAGGCAGGAGGAACCACTGCTCCTCTAAGTGCTGTGGGGCTGTCCGGGTCATGGTCAAACTTGCAGGCTCAGGTCAGACAGCAGCAACAGAATCAAGTATAGGTAGACTCAGAGAGGGGTTGGGTTAGAGCAGGCTCAGCCAGCATCACAAACAGGTAAAAAGAGAGGCTGTGGACATGACAGGACCAAACAAAGCTGGGAACTGACACCAGACTGGACACACAGGATGAAGCACTGTTTTGCCAGATTCCCACTGCAGACCTCCCAACATCTGAAGCAGTCAAAGAGGGACAAGCCCTGCCCACTCAAGCAGAAAGCTCTGCCACTCAGAGAACAAGCTCCGTCCCGCATGCACACAGTTCCAACATCAGCCCCGGGACGCCTCCCGTGTGGTGTCCCGCAGGGTTCCATTTTGTCCTCTCTTGTTCAGTGTGTATATGAAGCTGCTGGGGGAGGTGGTCCACAGCTGGAGGGTCCGCTGCCATCAGTATGCGAATGATACCCAGCTGTCAGGCCCAGCTGTCTCCTTGCTGTCCAGGTGTCTGGCGGCTGTGGGGGATTGGATGAGGACGAGCCGGTTGAAACTCAATCCCGACAAGACGGAGGTGATTCTGGTAGGCAGTGATGGTGATCTGGATGAGGAGGCTGCCCACATTGGTTCCATCTGTGTGGAGTCTGGGAGTACTCCTGGATTCACAGCTGTGCCTGGATTCTCAGGTGTCGGCTGTAGACGGGTGCATTTCGTCAATTACATCTGGTGAGACAGCTCTGCCCATAGTCAGACTCCGAACTCCCCACCATCATTCATGCGTTCATCACCTCAAGGTTAGACTACTGCAACGCACTCTACGTGGGGCTGCCCATGGTGACTGTTTGGAAGCTGCAGTTGGTGCAGAATGCGGTGGCATGGCTGCTTACAGGGACAGGCCGCAGGGAACATATTCAGCCAGTGCTCCGGGCTTTGTACTGGCTGCCGATTGTCTTCCAGGCCCAATTCAAGGTGCTGGTCTTAACCTTTAAAGTCCTACATGGCTTGGGCCCTGATTACTTGAAAGATTGCCTCATTCCCTGGGCCCTGGAGCAGCTCCTGCAGTCGGCGGGGGCTGCCCTCCTGGAGGTCCCATGTTATCGGCGGGTTCGCACCAACAGGAGGGCTTTCTTAGCAACTGCACCATCTCTCTGGAATGCTTAGCCCAGATCTCCTGACATTCTGTCAAAACTGTAAGACCTGGTTCTTCTGTTAGGCGTTTGGCGAGAAGGGTGGGGCATTGATAGGGTAGGTTTTCGTCTTACATGGACCTGTAGGGTTTTTATTGATTTGTATGTGGTTATTTATCCTTTTATTGTTTTATTCTTGTGATTTTATGATGAATAATTTTTACCCTGCAAGCCACCCCGAGTCGCTTGGAGCAAAAGGGGCAGGATAAAAATGTAATAAATAAATAAATTAATTAACATTCCATGTGCTTAAAGTGAGACCCATGGTCTCCTGCTTATCATTCCACTTAGCTTCTTCCATCATATTCCCATTGTCCTCCCAAGTGCTTTTCCTAGGCAGCAACTAGGCAAGAGATGTCTGAGGCTTAAGTACTGGTCTTGTTGTCTCTCCTGAAAGGAGGACTTTGACCTACTGCAGAAGGAAAAGTGGGATTCAGCGCCCAAAGAGTGTCTGTCCCTCCTAAATAGGGACGGTTTGGTGATATGCTATAGGGAGGACCTATGTACCAACAGGTGGCCAATCTGCAGCCTGGCTATCCTAGAGGGGGATATCCTCCACTTCAAAACCCAGATCAAGCCACAGAGGTAGTACTATGTAGTCTAGTCGTTCCCAGGACCCCTGGGGTTGCAGGTTGGAGGCTGATGTTCCTTAAAGGGGCACTCCTCATGCTCCACACACCCACCAATCCTCATGAGGAAGGATCGAGGTCAAGGTGAACTGACTACAAATTCCGAGACTTTCCTACTGGCTCCCCTGCTCCCTGCAAACCTATTAAGAGACTTGCTATCAAAACAGAGAAACTGGCCTTCAATGTTCAATACTGACCTTGGTTATTCCCTTAGTTAAGGAGCTAAATTAGTGACGATGATGAAAAAAAAAAAGGGGGCGGGGGGGAGACCAATAACGCTTTCCTGAGCATCATTAAAATTTCCAGCCCCAGCTCAATGCTACAATCTCCTTAAATGTTTAATCTATCTATCTTTTTCTGCCAAGCAGGCACTGCCTGGAGATTTGCTGCTATTAAAAAAGGAATTGCTCTCTTTTCTGAGGGGTACCGAGTAGGGAGGAGGAGATAGGGGATATGGCTCCAAGTGTCACTTGCATGTAACAATGAGATTTTAGGAGACCCAATTATTGCTGCAAAGCACTTCTGCCATCACTCCCAGGCCTGTTGTGGCATCTTTGTCTCCCCGCTTTACAAAATAATAATAATAATAATAATAATAATAATAATAATAATAAATAATTTTTAAAGTTTTCATACTTTAGAATGATGTTTTACATTTTCATTACAGATCTCATTTTAATTCTTCTGCGAAACTCCCCACAAGGCCCCTCTCCACTTTCTCGTTAGAAAAGTCATTAAGCCGGGATTGGAGATCATCCTGTATCTTCCCCCAGTTTCAAAGATATTAATCTGTTTTATTGGGATTTCATTGTCACTGCTGCTCAAGTGTTCTGAATATTTGCATAATTTGTATTGCTGCCCTCTTCTTGGGGACTGGAATGTACCCAGCTCCATTTTTACCATAATCCTATGGAGACACATTGGATTTAATTTGATTTCAGTATTTGAAGAGGTAGTGGTATCCAGTGGTTATGACTACAGAAAAGGCAGGATTCCTAGGTTTGGTCCATGACATTGCCTCACAATGTAACCTTCATAAAATCACCATAGCTCTCAGAAAATGGATCAACAACAGTCGTTAATGATGTGTTGTGCCAAAGCAGGCTGTGGCCCCTTTAAGAGGGTGTGATTGTCACCTTAGCCACACCACCTTGCTGGGGTCAGTGCTGGGGTGATGGATCGCAGGGGGTCTGTGTGGCTGTTACTGGGGTCAGTGTTGGGGTGATGGATCGCAGGGGGGTCTGTGTGGCTGTTACTGGGGTCAGTGTTGGGGTGATGGATCGCAGGGGG
>QEPC01007483.1:2112396-2124709 GCA_003113815.1 Sphenodon punctatus
GGAGTCAGACTACAGAGTGATCAGGAGGTCTCATCCTTTCAGAAACCTGGTAAGTTTTGAAAAAGCAAATCCCCTGTCCTGATCTGTGCATTGTTTGTTTGCTTGCTTGTGCTTTAAACCTTTTGTCCTCTTCAATCCCTCCCCACCGTGGGGGGTGAGGGGCTTGTACATGAGTCTGTTGGGGTGATGGATCGCTGGGGGGGTCTGTGTGGCTGTTACTGGGGTCAGTGTTGGGGTGACGGATAGCAGGGGGGGTCTGTGTGGCTGTTACTGGGGTCTGTTGGGGTGATGGATTGCAAGGCGGGGAGGGGTCTGTGCATCATGTGATTTTGTGTCTGGGCTCCTGTGGGGCAGTGTTGGCCTTTTTGCTGTCTTGTGGCAGCAGAACTCTGGGAGCGCAAGCCAAGAGGCTGGGGAGCTCACACGCTGGAAACGTAGGAGGGATAGCAATAAACCCCTGCGTACCTATCTGCACAGGGAGAGCCACTCACCAGGCCATCCCCTCAGCACCCAGGCCCTTGACTTTATAAGTCAGTCCCTAAACACTGCAATATCAGCCCTTGCCCCCATTTTCCCGGACTCCATTCCAACGCTCCCCCTTTCTCCCGCCCATGGCCTTCAATCCCCAGCCCTTCCCCTATCTGTCTCAAATGCTCACCTTGCTCTACCTCCAGAATCCATGCTCCCAGCCTTCAGCCATTCCCTGTCTTGGGCTCCAGTCCCTCCCCACCCAGCTCCAGTTTCCAACCTCACCTGTGCTTAGAACCACCAGACTCTACCCTCAAGTCGCTCCCTACTTATCCCAGGGTTGCTAGACCCAAATGTCCCAAACTGTGAGTCTGACTTTTTAAATAACCAATCTGGAGTAGGGCTGATGTGGCAGCAGCTGTTACCGCGCCGCGATTCCATTCCGCCGTTTTGGAATTGCCCGCGCCACACCGCGGCTTTTCCGCGGACATTCCGCTAATTCTGCTGACATTCTGCAAATTGCGGAATTGCAAAAAAATTGCGGAAACTGTAAGAAAACTGCTGTTCCTCTATTTTGTGGCACTGGCGGAATGGCTGAAGTAGCAAAAATGTCATGTTTCCGCTATTTTGCGAAACCTGTGGAAGTAGTGGAATGAAATTAGCGGAACTGCGGACGTAGCGGAATGAAACTAGCGGAATGAAAGCTTCTGTCACGCCGTACCACTAATTGTGGAAATGCTGTTTCCGGCGGAAATAGCTACCGCTGCGACATTCCGCTACAGCCCTAATCTGGAGTACCTTTTATTTGCCTTCTGGCCTGAGCATTTAGTCACCTTTGCAAGCTCTTCTCTGCAACCTAAGGACAAGCAACTTGCCTTGTAACAATAAGAGCTGAGATTCTCATGATTTTATCTCAAATCTCGCAATTTTAGGCTTGAAGAAACTCTTAAAATTGTGGGACTTAAAATCAAATCATATGAGTTGGCAACTCTGTGATCCCTGCATCTCAGGCTTCCTCCTTCTAGCTCTCTCTCTCCCATTACTGGGTCTTGGGACTCTGTGCACAATGTTCACAGGTGTGTGAGCCCCGCCTCCCGACGGTGGCTCCAGTCACAGCAGCGGGCCCCGCAGCAGCGCCCCCACGGGGTTTGCCCTGTTGGGGTCCCGCCACTGAATGAGCAGCACGCAGGCCTCCTTGCGCTGTCTCCTGGGGCAACCAGCCCCAACACGGATTCTGCAGCCACGCCCCCAGCACCTGTACACGCTGTGGGCGTGCCCCTGCTGTGGCGCTCAGAGTGCTTGCGAGCGTGTACAGGGGCGGGGCTTTACTGTCAAAAGCCCAGCGCCGGCTCCAGCACGGCTTCCATTGTGAGTCCCAAACCCTCCTACTCCGGTGACAGAATCACCAGCTTCCCTTGGCCCAGGTACGGGCTTTTGCAAGATGGATATTTCTAGTGAAATAAAACAACTCGTGTTGGCAGTCCAGTCCCTGGCCATGGAGGTCAAGGACCTTCAGACTAATCAGGGAGAATTGGCTACAGCTGTCACCCAAATCCAGGGTGCCGCCGCTCCAATCAATCCCCCTTCTGTGGTGGCGGTTCCCCCACCGCCCCCTGTACCAGTGGTCCCACCTACCCCTGGGACTCCCCGGGAGCCTAAGGGTCCACGGATAGATAAATTCTCAGGCGATAGACGGGCATTCCAAGGGTTTTTAGCCCTTTGTTGGCTTACCGTCATGTTGCAACCAACTACTTATGCCACCGACGCCTTAAAGGTGGCATTTATTATTGGGAATCTTAGCGGCACTGCTTTAGAATGGTGCACTACCCTTTTAAAAGGGAATAGCCCCTTATTGTCCAAATATGATGATTTTCTTAAAGAATTTGCCTTTCTTTTTGACCACCCCCACCGTACCCGAGATGCAGAAACCATGATCCTGACCCTGAAACAAGCCCGAGGAGGCCTTCTGGAATATATCACGCGTTTCCAGCAACTCGCCCTAGAACTCCAGTGGCCTAATGATGTACTAAAGGTTATGTTCCAGAGAGGCCTGGGAGAAGAAATCAAGGACCAACTTGTCTTTGTGGCACTTCCCGAGACCTGGGAGGGACTGGCAAATTTAACTCTCCAAATTGAGGATCGGTTGGCATAAAGAAAGCGAGAGCGCTGACAAGAAGCGTGACCATTTCTTGTTAGACCACTCCCTTCTCCAGGGACCCCGTCTGTACCTGATCCCAAACCCATGCAACTTGGGGCCTCCCGAAGCCCCTTGACTAAGGAAGAATGTGAATAATGCCGTATGTCCCGTTCTTGTTTCTATTGTGGGGGGGAGTCCCACTTTATTGGGGAATGCCCAGCCCTACCTCTTCGTCGAAGAGAGTCGGGAAACACCAAAAGTGTCCGTCCCGGGTCTAACACCACCACAATCCCCTGTACTTAGGCCTTCCCCTAATTCCCACTTCCGGGTCCCAGTCACCTTGCAGGTGTCCCATGGTAGTGTGTGCCCTCATTGACTCTGGGGCCTCAGGGAGCTTTATGGATGCTAGTTTCGTCCATGACCAATTAATTCCCGTCCAGTCTAAGGTACCATCAGAGATGGTTCATTCCATTGATGGATCCCCCCCTAGTGTCAGGACCAATTATGACCTGTACATGTCCCATGTTTTGTGCAATAGGGGCACATCATGAACAACTGCAATTTGATGTGGCCTGCACCCCTTCATTTCTTGTAGTGCTTGGTATCCCTTGGTTACAACATCATAACCCCTGTATCGTTTGGTTGACTAAATGGCTCTATTGGGATTCCCCGCCAGTGTCTGCAGCCAAAGCCGGGAACCGGCTGTCTGAATGCTATAATTCACGACCCCACGACTGAGACCCTCCCGGACAAGTATGCGGACTATTGTGACGTGTTTAGCAAAAAACGCACAACCGAACTACCACCTCACTGGGCCTATGATTACCCTATCGACCTTCTTCCGGGCAAGGAACCGCCATTTGGGTGCATCTATGTGCTAGCAGGCCCCGAGCTACAAGCATTACGGCAATACATCGACGAAAGCCTTCAGCAAGGGTTTATTCGACACTCTTGTTCCCTGGCTGGGGCACCTATTTTCTTTGTGCCAAAGGAAGATGGAGGGCTAAGGCCCTGTGTGGATTACCGAGGACTGAATAGCATCACCATAAAGAACCAATATCCCCTGCCCTTGATTCCCGAATCAAGCTCCAGGGAGCCAGTATCTTCACTAAACTAGACCTTAGGGGAGCATACAATCTCTTACAGGTAAAAGGGGATAAGTGGAAAATGGCTTTTCGCACACAATATGGCTTGTTTGAGTACCTTGTGATGCCGTTTGGATTGGCCAATGCTCCAGCAGCCTTTCAGCATCTGATCAATGGTATCTTCTGGGACATCCTCGATGTATATCTCATTGCCTACTTGGATGATATCATGGTGTAGTCGACCTCCCGGGAACAACACATAACGCATGTGTGCGAGGTGTTGCAACTCCTTCGAGATAACAAACTCTGCTGTAAGCAGGAAAAATGTTCCTTCCATATCACGACAGTAGAGTTCCTAGGGTTCATCATTAGCCCAACTGGCATTATGATGGATACCCGCAACACTTCCTTGGAAGCACTAACTATTATCGACACTATATTCCTAATTACGCCAAAATTACTACCCCCTTGACACGACTCCTGAAAAAACACCAACCCTATTGTGGCGAGGAGGAGGAAACCGGCAACCCTTTCCACAGGCAACTTACCGGGGAAGCGGCGGCAGTACGGGAAAGGCAGCGGCTCGCCGTAACCCTGACAACAGTCGGAAGAGGAAGCAACGCCGGAGAGATACAAGGGGGCGGAGCCACGCCCAAGGAGGGGCAAGCCCGGCGGGGGCGCAGCGGGCGGAGGCCATTAGAAAAGCAGGACTCAGAGGAGTGGAGGAGGTCGGACCCCGTGGCGAGAGGCACGGCTGAGCCAGAGGAAGGGAGGTACCGCTGTGTGCCGGATTGGGGGGAAGAATTATAGATGGGGATCGAGGGAGCCCAAGGACTCCGGGGTAGCGAGACTCTGGAGGGGAGGGGGATGAAAAGGACCCAGGGCTGAACAGAGGGGGGAGCACGGGGTGAGTAGACCCACGGGAGAACGGACACTAGCCGGGGTGACCCGAGCACTGGGAAGGGGGAGGGTAGGTACCAGACTTAGGCCTGCAGGGAGAGCCTCACCGGGACTCAGCGGAACCCACCCTGTTTTCCCCAGTTCTCCCCCCGGAGAAAAAGGGGGTCTCCCCTCCCCGCCGGCCCCGACTCTGGAAGCCGGCGGGGCACATATATAGGGGGAGCGTGACAAGTGGCGTCCCTGGGTGGGCTCGACACAAGAGACAGCCGGATATAGAAAAGGGGCTCGCCGCTCGGCGGGATTTGGGGATCAGCATGGATGCCAAAGCCATGTTGAAATGGCTCATGGAATCCCAGGCCGCTCAATTAGAGACCCAGCGGGGGCTTCTCCAACAACTGACCGCCGAACTGGCCACCAACCAGGCACGAGGCCAAGCCCAGATGGCCGAGCAAGTGGCGGCCCTCATGACGCCAGCCCTGACTGCTGTAGCAGCCAGGGGGGAGGAGGCTCAGGGGAGATAAAAGGGCCTCAGATGCGGCTTACCAAGATGGGCCCCTCCGATGACCCCGAGGCCTTTTTGAATATATTTGAAAGGGTTGCCACCGCTGATAAATGGCCCCAAGGCCAGTGGGCTCTCCTGATGGTGCCCTGCCTGTCGGAACCGGCCCAAGCCGTGTATGATGGGCTGGAGCCCGCCGACGCCACGGATTTTGTCCGGGTGAAGATCGCCATCTTGCAAGGGCTAGACATCTCTGAAGAGACGTATAGACGGCGGTTTAGGGGGGAAAGGTACTTGCCAGGGTCCCCTCCCCAAGCCCTGGCCCAACAGCTTAGAACTCATTGTTTACGATGGCTGAAACCACAACAAAGGACATCTCATGAATTAGCAGAGCTCATAATGACAGAGCAGTTTATACAGATATTAACCCCAGGAAGCCGGGCGTGGGTAGCCCGCCATAGGCCAGTCTCGTTGGAGGAGGCCATGCGACTCCTTGAGAACTATGAGGCTTTCGAGGGGTCGTCGGGCTATAGTGCCGGGGAAGGGACGAGAGGAGAAATTTCAGAAATCGAGGGGAGGGCGAGATGTACGCCCCAAGACCCCGGGGGTGGGAGGTTTGCAAGAAGAAGGACCCCAGGGGTGGGGTGGGAATAGACATGAAGGGGAAGGACGGTTCAGGGCGGGGGGAGTTCCGGCTGGAAACCCTTTTCCCCCAGGGAAAATCCCTGAACCCCCACAAGGAAGGGAAGGAGGACCGAGTGGGCGAGTATTTTATCAATGTGGGAAGCCCGGACATTTTAAAAGAGAGTGTCCACTCATGGATTGCACCTTTGCGGAAGGGTGGTATAGAGAGGAAGGATTAAGAAGTAAAAGTGACGGGAAACCCCTCATTCCCATATGGCTAGGGGGCCAGCAATATGAGTCATTGGTAGATACGGGGTGCGGGAGGACACTGGTACAAGAAGGAATCCGAGGACTACCCCAGGCCTCATTTCCACAAGTAGGGATCCGCTGCATACACGGTGAGGTGCGTTTCTACCCCACCTGCCGGGTGGATCTGGGGGTGGCAGGACTATCAGAGACCCGACAGGTAGGGGTAGTCCCAGGATTGGCCCACCCAGTCATACTAGGAAGGGACTGGGGCACCATGACCCCCTTGTTACAGGCCTCAGACGGGTTGGAGGGCGAAGAAGTCCCAGGAACAACTGGGAATCCTGACCCCGGACAAGCCGGAGAGAGAATACCATGGATGGTGAGACCCTTTAACATTATACAGGCACAGCGTAATGACCCGGCTTTGAAATATGCCTATGAGCAGGTGCAGGTGGTGAATGGGGCCCCTCATAAGCATGGCCAACCGCTCCCCCACCCCCATTTTGAACTAATAGGGGACCGGTTGTACCGTATCCATAAGAAAGGGACAAAAGGGGAAGTATGTCAGTTGTTAGTTCCCCGAGGGGTACAAGGAGATTTATTACGGCTAGCGCATGATGTACCTTGTGGAGGACATTTGGGGGAGGAGAAGACCCTGGACAGGTTGACAGCCCGCTTCTATTGGCCCGGTATCCGGGCGGCAGTAAAACGATACTGCGCCTCATGCCCGGACTGCCAATTAACAACAAAGCGGAAGGTGGCCCCAGCTCCCCTCATCCCTTTGCCTCTCGTAGGTACCCTCTTTGAAAGAATGGGCATGGATATAGTGGGACCGGTGGAAAAATAATCGGAAGGGTACCGTTACATATTGGTAACAGCAGATTATGCCACCCGGTACCCAGAAGCGGTACCCGTGAGGTCCATTAAAGCGCCAATCATCGCGAGGGAGCTGCTAAAGATATTTGCCCGGACGGGGTTTCCTCATATGCTGCTCACAGACCAGGGCACTAATTTCACAGGGAAATTGATGTGACAGTTGTGCTGCTTACTAAGAATACACCACATACGTACCTCGGTGTACCACCCCCAAATGGATGGACTGGTGGAGCGGTTTAACCAGACCTTGAAAGCCATGCTCCGCAAGTTCGTCCGGGAGGAACCCAAGGGCTGGGATGCCTTGCTCCCTGCTCTACTATTTGCTTATAGGGAGGTTTCCCCAGGCATCTCTCGGATTCTCCCCCTTTGAACTCCTATATGGGAGACAACCCCGGGAACTCCTAGACTTAATAAAAGAGGGTTGGGAGGAAACGAGCAACAACCAAGATAACGTCATAGACTAAGTTACACGACTGCGGGAAAAACTAGGAAGGATAGGGGAGTGGGCGGTTCAGAATGGTTTAGAGTCCCAACAAAAGCAGAAAGAGTGGTTCGACAGGAAGGCCCAAATACGACAACTACAAAGCGGGCAAAGAGTCTTAGCATTGTTGCCCTCATCGGAATCAAAGTTGCTGGCCACCTGTCAGGGCCCCTACGAGGTGGTAGAACAGAAGGGGCCGGTAGACTACATGATTCGTCGGCCCGGGCGGCGTCCGGAACTACAAACCTACCACGTCAACCTCCTCAAGGAATGGCGAGAACGGGCGGAGGAAGCGGCCGAGGCACTAGAGGGACAGGTCACTCATCACGAGGGGGGGGGAACCCCGAGACGCTGACGTCCCTTTGGGGGGAAGACTTGAACCTGGCACAGAAGATCCAGTTACGAGAACTTGTGGAAAATTATCGTAGCGTATTCACCAGCCTCCCTGGGTGTACCACTCAGGTGTGTCACGACATAGTGACAGAACCAGGGAAGGTGGTACGTGATCCACCCTGCCGGAGTCCGTATCACCTCCAGCAGGTTATAAAGGAGGAGGTGGCTCAGATGCTCAAATTAGAGATAATTAAAGAGTCTAACAGCCCCTGGCGGAGCCAACCGGTCCTGGTAGGAAAACCGGATGGCACTATGAGATTTTGTGTCGATTTCCGTAAAGTGAATGCCATATCGAAATTTGATGCCTACCCCATGCCGCGAGTAGACACGCTGTTGGATCAATTAGGCCAGTCCCGGTAACTGTCGACGCTGGACCTGACAAAAGGGTATTGGCAGATTCCCCTGACCCGGGACGCCGAAGAAAAAATTGCCTTTGCAACTCCTCTCAGCCTCTTCCAATTCACTAGAATGCCCTTTGGCTTACATGGGGCAGACGCCACCTTTCAGCGGCTGACGGACAAGGTATTGGGGCCGCACAAGGCCTATGCGGCAGCCTATATTGACGATATCGTCATTTTTAGCCAAACCTGGGAGGAACATCTCCGACATGTAAGACAGGTTGGGGGGGGCTTATTGGAGGCCGGGCTCACGGTCAACCCAAAGAAGTGCCACCTGGGTTTACGAGAAGTAACATATCTAAGATACCACGTGGGCAAAGGGCAAATCCGACCCGTATGGGAAAAGGTACAGGCAGTCAAAGACTGGTCTCCCACCAGCACCAAGAGACCGATACAACAGTTCATGGGACTAGCGGGGTATTATCAGCAACATGTGCCCCACTTTGCAACTTTACCCTTCCAAAACAGGTAACCTGGACCCCTGCCTTAGACAAGACCTTCACAGCCCTGAAGGAGAGGCTGTGTGAGGCTCCCGTTCTGTACACCCCTGATTTTAAGACGCCCTTCGTCCTACAGACTGATGCCTCGGACGTCGGACTCAGAGAGGTCCTGTCATAAGTAATTGAGGGGGAGGAACACCCGACTGCATACCTTAGTCAGAAGTTGGACCACCGGGAGAGGACCTATGCCACCAGAGAGAAAGAAGCCCATGCCATCCGGTGGGCCGTGGGGGCATTACGGTATTATCTGGCAGGAGCCTCCTTTACTCTAGTGACTGACCATGTGCCACTACAATGGTTGTCCTCTATGAAAGACAATAACGCTCGCCTTATGTGGTGGTATTTAGCATTACAACCTTACCATTTTTCTGTTTCCCACAGGGCAGGTCGGCTACACCGTAATGCTGACTTCTTTTCTCGACAGGGCGAGACGGCCCCCCCATATGGTCCCCCCCCAGGGGACCTCTTAAGGGGTGGTGGTGTGGCGAGGAGGAGGAAACCGGCAACCCTTTCCACAGGCAACTTACCGGGGAAGCGGCGTTAGGATGGTAAAGGCAGCGGCTCGCCGTTGCCCTGACAACAGCCGGAAGAGGAAGCAACGCCGGAGAGATACAAGGGGGCGGAGCCACGCCCAAGGAGGGGCAAGCCCGGCGGGGGCGCAGCGGGCGGAGGCCATTAGAAAAGCAGGACTCAGAGGAGTGGAGGAGGTCGGACCCCGTGGCGAGAGGCACGGCTGAGCCAGAGGAAGGGAGGTACCGCTGTGTGCCAGATTGGGGGGAAGAATTATAGACAGGGCTCGAGGGAGCCCAAGGACTCCGGGGTAGCGAGACTCTGGAGGGGGGGGGGGATGAAAAGGACCCAGGGGTGAACAGAGGGAGGAGCACGGGGTGAGTAGACCCACGGGAGAACGGACACTAGCCGGGGTGACCCGAGCACTGGGAAGGGGGAGGGTAGGTACCAGGCTTAGGCCTGCGGGGAGAACCTCACTGGGACTCAGGGGAACCCACCCTGTTTTCCCCAGGACTCCCCCCGGAGAAAAAGGGGCTCTCCCCTCCCCGCCGGTCCCGACTCTGGAAGCCGGTGGGGCACATATATGGGGGAGCGCGACACCTGTCTCTGGGGCCCCGAACAACTGTTCAGCTTTGAGTACTTAAAAAAGGCATTTACAACTGCATCCTTGCTCCAACACCCCGACTTTGAGAAATCATTCTATGTGGAAGCTGACGCCTCAGGAGTCGCCATTGGAGCCGTACTACTGCAAGCGGCATCGGATACAGACACCTTACTCCCCTGTGCCTACTATCCCAGGCAGCTAACGCCTGCAGAACGCAACTACACGGTCCTTGACTGGGAACTTCTTGCCATTAAAGCCGCCTTTGAAGCTTGGTGGCACTACTTGGAAGGCGCCCAACATTCTGTCACAGTAATAACAGACCACAAAAATATAACATTTATCCAAACTGCCCACAGAACTAACGCCCACCATGCACATTGGGCATTGTTTTTTGCCCGGTTCACTTTCATAATCCGATACTGTCCAGGAAAGCAGAACGTCCTAGCTGATGCCCTATCCCGCTATAATGAAGAGCGACCCTCTCCTGGGCTGCCCAAAGGCGGAGCAAAAAAACTTCTGGAACAAAAAAAACTTTGCAGCAACCTATGTGACCCTTGAGGAGCTCCGGTGGGTAGGGAACAAGGAAATTCCCATCGCCAAACTCCAAGGATACACCAAACAAGATGGATTTTTTCTACAACAAGGTCGTATAGTGGCCATGCCATCCTGTCGGCCACATATCTTATGGGTTCAACACGAGACTCCTATGGCCGGACACCCAGGAATTGAATGCATGCTACAACTTATACAACGGTCCTTTTGGTGGTCCTCCTTAACCCAAGTCGTATAGAGCCATGTTTCTAGTTGCACGAACCAAGACACCCTGGCAAGCGCCAGTGGGACTCTTGCAAGTGGCCCCTTTACCTCAAGGCCCCCGGCAATGTGTCAGTCTGGATTTCGTGGTAGAACTCCCTCCGTCCTGACAACACATTACTGTCCTCGTTATAGTCGATCACTTCACCAAGCTTGCACACTTCATAGCCTTCAAGGAATTACCATCAGGCAAGCACACGGCACTATCATTAATTAGACATGTACTTAAACTCCATGGATGCCCTCGAGAGATTATTAGTGATCGAGGAACACAATCTGTAGCACGATTTTGGAAATCCCTCTTTCGGTCCCTCCAAGTGACTCTTAAACCTACTACAGCCTATCACCCTGAGGCAAATGGTCAGGTTGAACGAGTCAACCAAAACATGGAACAATATCTTCGCTGCTATATTAATTACCTGCAGGATGACTGGCATACCTCTCTCCCCTTAGCCGAGTTCACATATAATAATGACCCAAACACATCCCTTGGGACCTCTCCATTTTATGTCTCATATGGGTTTCACCCACATCTAGGGACTATTGAAATACCCTCCGTCAATGTCCCTGCCACAGGAGCTCAACGAATCCATGACGCCCAAACGCTTGCATGGCGCGTGTTGCAGCAAACTCAGCAATGTTACAAAACACAAGCCGATAAACACTGACGAGATGCAGCTCCCTTCCTTCCCGGTGATCTTGTCTGGATCGACCAGCGGCATTACCCATCGGCACGACCCTCCTCTAAACTGGATGCAAGATACATAGGCCCTTACCCCATCCTACGCCGCATAAATGACATAACCTATACCGTGCAACTACCCCCTCACCTTCGCATACACCCCACCTTTCACGTTTCACTTCTAAAAAAGGCTAGCTCCTTGCAGGAGCTTGCTCCAGCCTCTAGCCCTGGCCCTCTTGTCAGTACGGCCGCCAGCCCGGAGTTTGAGGTAAGGGCTATTTTGGATGCTAAATTGGTACGTGGCAAATTGCACTACCTAATTGATTGGATGGGGTATGGCCCCAAGGAATGCTCTTGGGAACCCGCCACTAGTGTCACTGCTCTTTGTTTGACTCGGGCCTTTCATTTATGACACCCTTTCAAGCCTGGTCCTACTTGGGCCCTTGGCTGGCGGCCTTGGGGGGGGGGGGGGTATTGTGGGCGCGGGGTCCCGGCAGCAGCTCCAGTCACAGCAGAGGGCCCCACAGCGGCGCCCTCGTGGAGTCCCGCCGCTGAATGAGCAGAACGCAGGCCCCCTTGCACTGTCTCCCGGGACAACCAGCCCCAACACGGATTCTGCAGCCACGCCCCCAGCACCTGTACACACTGTGGGCGTACCCCCGCCCCTGCCGCGGCGCTCAGAGCGCTTGCAAGCGCATATGGGGCCTTCCTGTCAAAAGCCCAGCGCCGGTTCCAGCACGGCACTGGTGATTACGGATAGACCACCCCCTTGTGAGTGAAAGCTAAGTTTGGCATTATTGTTGTTGTTTTTCCTGTGACTGAGTGATAGCATGAGCGACCTCCTAGAGCCCCGTGTGTTTGGTTGACCCTGCATTTTCGTTCCTGGTTGAGTGTGTGACTGAAGAAGAGTGTCTGGTGAGTGTTGCTGCCCCTCCCCCCTCTCGCTCCTGGATTGTGCTCCTGCCCTGTTGACAGCCCCTGTCTTCCTTGCCCCCCCCCCCCCGGGTTCCTCTTTATCCTTCCCTTCGCGTGGCCCCCACGCACTACCCTGCCCCTCTGACCCACGAGGAAGTGCGACGCGTGGGGGGGGGGGG
>QEPC01007483.1:2125017-2162336 GCA_003113815.1 Sphenodon punctatus
GGGGGAAAGCTTTGTCTGTTCTGTGGATCTTTGCTAAAGCTGCTTGTAAGTGAGGTTTAAGGTTGTGACTTGTCTGTCTGCTTTTAAACCAGGAGTTGAATAGCCTGCCTAAATGAAATTGCTGGAAACGCTGCACTTCTTGTTCACAGGTGTGACAACAAGTTTGTAAAGGTTCTTTGTTAATAAACAGGTCTGGAAAGAAGAGAGATACTAGTGGCTAGTCTGTGGTGAGGCTCCAAGGTTTGAATCAGACAGAGAATTGTTCTGCTGAGAAAGATGCAATTCACTAAATTTCTGTTTATGTGGGAAAATGAACTTGAATTAACTAAGGGCAGGGACAGTGTTCACTGTATTTTCTTCATTACCAGCAATGGGGAAACCACAGTGAACATGGGTCCCTGACTAAGGGGGTGAATTTAATTCCAATTAATCCCCTCTCTACACACTTGCACAAGATCGTAATCTCTTATATTTATCAGAATGTATACCCTGCCCTTCCCCAAAGGCTCAGGGTGGTTTACAGAAACAAAAGCACAAGGAGAAAAATAGTAAAAATACAATAAAATCCCCTAAAAACCCCTATCCACACCCCAAAAACCCACCCAACCTCTATCTTCACCTGCTAAATGCTCTGCCAATAAGAGGGTTCTCTATCCCCTGGTGGCAGTGCTTCACACAGCAGCGTTCCCATCATTAAGTAATGTAATGTCCATCCAATGTTAACCCTGGGAACTGCTTGCTGCTGGATTATACCATGCCACTGGCCTACCATTGCCCTGGCTCCGCCTACCGTTGCCCTGGCTCTGCCCCTAGGCTCGCCGGCCCACCGGCGGCTTCACCACCGGCGGCCCGACCGGCCTTATTGCCCCTCCAACCTCAAAACCCACGAGTCGTCCCTGGAAACAGCGATTCTCTAAAAACCTAGGGGCCCACCAGAAGCCCACTTCATTCTGCCAGGCTGTCACCCTGGCTGCTACATGCTCTTTGCCTGTTCTTCACTGTAAGGACCCAGATTTCAGTCCACCCCCGCAGGGGTTCTGCAGTAGCAGCCAGTCCTCCTGTGCCACTGGCTCGGCCTGCTCTAGGCCCAGCCACTCCCAGAAAAGCCTCTCTGCACTGGCCAGGCCACATCCCGTCTTCAGCTCATCACAGCCCCTGCCACACCTCCCAGCTTCCTAAAGTCAGTGCTTATGGAAATGGTGCCCTCTGTGCCTTGACTGAAGTTAGGAATAATCATCACCTCCCTCCCACGGATCATGTGAGTATCAGCTGGTGCTTGGTTATTCAGGCTACAAGTGTAGGGTTAGGGTGAGTAGAGCGGACACAGGTATTATTCCGACGTTACAAAATTCAACCCATCTGCCTCCCAGGGAAAACACAGGGAGGCAGGTGATGTGCAGCTTTTGTCACCTGAGAAAATAAAGCCGCGCAGCTTTGGTGACAAGCACCAATCATGAGGACGATGCAGAGCTAAATTTTCCACCTCTGTATCCTCTGCACAATTGGCACCAAAACTGTGCAGCTTCATTTTCTCATATGACAAAAGCTGCAGATCATCTGCCTCCCAGAGGCAAATGGGTCACATTTCATAATGTTGAAAAGTGCCCAAAGACTATTTAGACTACTGTGGATCAGTGTATGTCTTCGTATAGAGCCCAACACAGTTGGATCCAGATCTTGAGCATATAGGTCAGCGGTGCGAAACCCCTGGCCTGTGGCTGGTTTTTATTTGTTTCCATTCTAATTCCTGGATCTGGTCCAAGGATCCAACCCCCACCCTCAAGCACGGGGAGGACGGAGGCAGAAATTAGCTCATGGGAAAGAAATGCCAGAGATGAAGGCATGAACCTGAAGCCAGGAGGTGGCTCCACCACCAAGATCAATGATCTGACCTGCCCTTTCCTCTCCCACAACTTGAACACGTCCCTTAAGCAACCCACCCTCTTCTATCTAGCCTCTGGAACTTGTACTAATTTTTAATGTGGCCCACCAGAGGGAAAAGGTTTGCCATCCTTGACCTAGTAGGTCCTATTAAAGCACAATCCATTACTTGCTGTTAATTTGTAAATACTGCTAGTATCTCATACAAGTGGTCAGACACGTATTCCTAGCACACTCCTCATCAGTAGTGCTAAGTTTTCATTTGTTTTTTTTATCTAGCACTTCACAGTCCTCATTTATAGTTCACTCTTACAACCACCCTGGGAGGTAGGTTTTACAGGGTGATCTATTTTTGCTTTTTGTTCTACTACTACATGTGAACTATGTTCTATGAGAACCTCACCCTCCTCTGGTCTTAAGTCAAAGGTCTCTAACTTCCTCGAAAACCTTGTGACATGGAGAAGCAATTTGATTCATTCCCTGTGGCTCCCAGCACCACTGAGTGGTCCAACTTCAATGCATGGCTTCAAAATAGAAATGCATCCTCAGTGCTGGAAAGGCTTAAAGACTTGCTTTGTTACTGAGCACAAGGTATGACTTGCAAAGACCAGTTACTAAGCACAGCCTCCTCTGGATACACATTTGAAGTTCAGTGCAGGTTACCTGCATAGATGAACCATTGTCATTGTACACCAAATCCAGATAGGGCAGGTGATTCCCAACCGTACGAGGATACGATCAAGAGCTGCAAAACTGAACTGCAGAATCTGGATCCACACTATGCACTCTGTTCGTCCTTGTTCTCATGAGTACAATTTCAGAGAAAAGTACCTTTTCTAACCATCTCTGTATTCCCACAAGATGTGGAAGTAAAAGTGAAGATAGAGGGGAGGAACTTAGGCCACATTCCAGTGAACAATTAACTCAATATTATTGCGGGGCTTTAATTTGGTTGGACTCCAGAATCATTTGTATAAATGGAGCGCTAAACCAATATTATTCAGTAGTACAAAGTGAAGTATGTACTCCTGAAAAATGAGTACATATTCCCTTTCTGTTTCAAATTCAAAGAAACTTCTTGTATGAACACTTACCAGTGTGATGGTGGACACCACTAGTGCTGAAACAAGAATCCATTTGATTCTCACGAGAATCCTGCGAGAATCGAGAAACCCTACCAAGATAGCCAATCAAGTGAAGTTAAAGCTGGGCGGGAGGGTACCTACTCCAGAAAGGTCGGTTCTTTGTTCAGAAGGGAGATCTTTCCTAACAATGTCTTTGCCTCTGAGCCGGGCTTTCCTGAAGCCAGTGTTGCCCATACAGTTCGCAGTTTCTTCCCAGTGACTCTCCAGTGGCTTGTCTTAGTTGAGGCAGAGCTCCCTCTCAGTTCCTGCCTCTAACCTTGGGCTGGCTCTGTCCTGCACAGACTCACCTGTCCCTCCACTAGCCTGGGAGGTATATCTCCTTAAAGGGCCAGCAGCCCACAGGGACTTGGTCCTGTTACAGCCAGCCTTTGCACACTAAGCCCTAAAGATCAGGTCTTGGGCACATGGTCTCTTTCCCACTCAGTGCAGGATTAAATTAATATTAATAGATAGCAGGGCCATTGTGGCCATCCAGCATGACAGCCTGCTATAGTGGGGCAGAGAATTTCACCCGGGGATATGATGGCGACAAATCCCATGTCACTGTAGCCTGCTAAACTATTTGCCCTTCTCTAAGAACAAACAGGGTTTTCCTGGTCTCTGGGGAGCAGCAGTGAAGTGAGAGGCTCCCTGCTGGATCGGACCAGGCTAACGAGTGACGGCAGGCTGCTTCCAGAGTGCTCAGGACCAAGCTCATTGCAGTTGATTTCATTCAGAGCCGAGCAGAGCATTAAGCCTGCCCTGAGCAGTAAGGGAAGCGTGGGAGCTGAGGAATTGGAACCGACTGAATGATGGGTCCCGTCTGCTGGAAGAAAATGAAATCTGCCCTCGTGTTACTGAAAAGTTGCACTTGATGCTTACCACACGTTATCTGGAAAAGGTCAGGAAAACACAACAAATGCAAGGAGTCCAGCTGGCAAAAGCAATAAATACTGACAGCAGCCCTTGTCTAATTCTCCATAGTCCGTCTCTCTCGCCCATCAAAAACTAGCAATTTCACTTTTCAGGGAACGACGAGTGCCAGCGACAAGCCACTTTGCTCTGAAGGGAGCGAGAAAGCATGAATGCACCGTCCCCAGCAAATCTCATTGTTGCTTTCGCAGAAAACAGAAATTGCAACTGGCCTGAGGGTGTGAGAAAGTGAAGTGTTGAGGAGACCCCCTTCCTTCCCTTGTGCTTAGAGATCTCAGCGCTTTGTACAGCCAGCAAAGCGGGGGCTGAAATATCTGCACCTGAACCTAAATTGGGGTTATGGATAGCCGTGAAAAGTGATCTAACAATAGTGGGTTTATTATCTGTGGGCACTATTTGCATTCCCGGGTACACTATCTGCTCCAGTAACTGGTACTTATATCTGATTTTGAACAGTCCTCTTTTTTCACTTTTATGGGGTGGGAGGGATTGGTTTGGTCATTTCATTGTGGTGGTGTTTTTTGTTTGTTTTCGAGTGTGTGTTTTTTTCCTCTCTCATTTTTCAGGGGTGGGGGATTGGTTTGGTCATTTTCAGCACTACATGTGCAATTTTATTTAATATATGTATAATCATTTTTTCAAACTTAAACCCTGCCCTCCCCTAAGGCTCAGGACAGCTTACAATAGCCAGTGCGCAGTACTTTGTTCAGGAGGTAGGGGGGACCCTGGTTCAAGTCTCACTTTAGCCAGAAACTCTCTGGGTGACCTTGGGCCAGTCACAATATTCTCTCAGCCTAACCTACCTCACAGGTTGTTGTGAGGATTAAAAATTGTGTTAATTTGCTATATGTGAAGTGCTCTGAACGCCATGGCAGGGGGTGCTATATAAAAATATTTATTATTATTATTATTACAATAGCAAGAATTCAAATATTGTCAAAATGATGTTGCCAAAAAGCCAAAATAACCAGAGAAAAATCAAACTGCAATAACCAAAACGGATATCCAAATGAATGCAAATGCATATTGGTTATTACCCAAACCACCATTTTTAGTTTGGATAGTGCAGATTCGACGGGCTTACCCGTTTTTTCCAAGTACCCATCTCAGCTCTAGCCAAGGATGTCTCCTAATTATGCAGTTAGCAGCACGGGGGGGAGGGGAGACGGGGTTGAAAATACAGATAAAGCTGTGTTCCATCCCCCATCCAGCAAAAGTCAAAATAACATCCTACAGTCTGAGTTCTCCGTCATGGCTCCCTCATCCACTTTTACTAAATGTAGCACTGCCAAATGGTACCAGCTCACTATGCCCTGGAGACTACGACCTCCAATGATTCAACATGGAAGGCAGCAACAAAGCAAGATGCCTTTCCACAGCCATGGGCTACATTACAGGGATGGAGAACCTTCACCCTCTGTGGGTCAATTTAGGGGTGGGGACCTGTGGGGACTGATAGGGCCTGAGGGAACTTGCCATGAGAGGGTTTGGGTCGGGAGGCAAGCTTGGGGAAGGAGGATGGAGCAGAGGGGCTGAAGGAGCACACTCCGGGGCAAGGAGCAATACTAAGGGTACAAGCTGAAAAGGGGTTGTATGCTCAGGGGTACATGCCAAGAGACATTTGTAGACATCCCTGGGAGCCCCCTGGCCAAAGCTGCTTTAGAATCCGAAGCACCAACACAAACAGAGTCTTGGAAGGAAGAGATCACTGAGGCGCTTACCATCTGCAATGAAGTGCTCAGGCACATGAAGAGTCACCTTGACTGTCAATGGGCAGGAGATCTGTGTGCCACACACCATGGCCAGGATACAGGAGCTCACTGCAATCAATGTCAGGGCCGTCTTGTTCACAGGACTCTTCAGAGAACCTAAGATGGGAAGAGAGATATACAAGTTGTCGTAAAATCAACATCTCTGGAAGCCGAGCCCCATGTATTCTGCAATCTCCCATCCCCAATTCTGGAGCCAGGAAACCAGAATTCAGTGAGCAGAAAATCCAAATTGCACAAGCAGAATAAATTATGAAAATGAGCCAATTCCTACAGATTAGGTTAACGAATCTTCCAGCATGCTACTGAATCAATTTTCAATGTGTCATGTATTAACAAACCTCACAAAACACTACATAGACCTATCTGTAGCGGCAAAGGGTGAAGGCTTTTCTCTTCCATGAGTAGTTGTGGGCTGCTCCTATTCAAGTAGCTATGGCACAGGGTCCCACAGCCCCAGAATACTTATCAGCAGCTCCTACAGGGTTGGCATCTCATTGGCTCACAGTATTCCCCACTCAGGCTGTAACTCCGAGCTGGCAGTGGTGACGTCTGCAGCCATTTGGCCAAAAGCAAAATTCCCCCAAAATGGCTGTGATTGCAACAACGCAGAATTCACAACACACACCCCCTCTCCCCGATGAGAATGGGAGTGATAAACTGAGGTAGGGCATTGCCTTTCCCTAAACATTTTCAGGGTGCTACCCCTTTGAAGACCAGCAGTCCAGCCACTCTGCTAGTGGCTAACCACCGCTCACTGAGGGCAGAGAAGCAAGATTTCTACGCTGACCTCTGAGTAGTGAGATCCTCCAAAGTAACTGCATGAGGATGAAGGTAGTTGTCTCCGGGTCATGAAGGGTGGCCTAGAGCAAGGCCTTTGAAAGAATAGGAAGCCTTGAGTTACTGATCATCTTCAGGTCAAACAAGGAGCTGGCGGGACACACCTGGCATTACTTTTGCTGAAGTACTGGACAGAAACTAGGAGCAAAAGATTTTCAGGGCTTCTGGGGGAGTAAGGCTCTGTTATAGTTATATATAAATATCTCAGATGCCTTATTTTAGGGGGGAGTGGAGGCAGAGAAAATGCTGGATAGCCTTAGTGAAGACAACCTTTTAAGTCAATCCATCCCAAATTCAGTTCAGCCATCACTATCATGAGCAGAGCAAAAGGACAAAGAAAGTAGTGTTCAAGTTCTCCAGAACCTTAAACCCCTCTGCCATTTAGTGCTAATATACGTTATGCCTACTCCACGTTCAGGATTGTAAATACAGGCAATCCTGAACACGTAGGGAGTTCTGTACCAATGTGTACACGTAACAGCATGTAGGTAGCCAGCAGATAGTCACTGGCTCCCCACAAGGTGTAAGGAAGGAGGGAGGCTGACCAGGTCCAAGCAGCAGCAGCAGCAGATTCCGGGGAGTCATCACTGCTTCTGCCACCACTGCTTGTTGCTCACCAGGACCTACTGCTTCTCCTGATGTCGATGGGGAGAAAGGTCCCAGGGAGCAGTCGCAGATCTCCAGGACCGGCCTGCCCAGCAGCAACAAGACAAGAGGAGGATCTGAGGAAGCCAATGTTCCTTCCACCACTGCTCTGCAGGGGGCAGGGCCATGTGTGGGGAGAACACAGCATCAGGGGTGGGTTTCTGCTGCCACTGTGATAGCCTCACGGTTCCTTGTTTACATGCAGTGCAAATAAGTAGCCAAAAAATAACTGCAGAATTAGACTTTAAAATGCATGTTGTGCTGGGTGTTTCCAGAGCGTATTAGCACCTGCTGTCCCTCATCACCACAGCATCTGAGCACCTGACATTCATTTAGCCTTACTAGACTTGAAACAGGTAACACATTAACTATCCACTAATTGTTGTGAGCCGCCCAAGCTGCTCTGTGAGCAGGAGGGTGCGGGGTAGAAGAATATCAAAACAAACAAACAAATAAATAAATAAATAAATAAATAAATACTCATTTTTTCAAGTAGTTTAAAAGTTCTTGTTTTAAAAACCAGTACACTGCAAAGTTTAGTAATATTAGAGTAATTTTCCATTGACATATGTATGGACGTCAACTGAGTTTGTCTTTGTATTGGTTAGAATCAATACCTTTTCATTGGGACAGGTAAAATATCCTGGGTGGGTATGGGAGGAGAATAGGTTTTAAAAGCCTTAAGTTGAATGGAGGAGACCACCTTTTCTCTTTCTTTTCACTTTACTTCTACTTTCTTCCATCTTATCCGGACCTAATCAACCTAGACAACTTCCATATCCATCTAGGAGCTGGTCTCGCTGAATGGAGGGTAAATATATCTTAGCTTATTAAGGAATGCATAGAAGGCCAAGTGTAGTTTTTAGACCAGTACCAGATAATCTTCCTGAGTATTGTCAACAGTTATATGAAAGATCATATTTTGTGAGATTGTATGTTCTCATTGTGTGTGTGTCTGTAACCATAATATTCATTTATGCAATTGTTGAATATTCGTGGGGACTATATTTAATGCTCACAATAAATAAAACATCTGAATATTCATTCAAATCTGAATTGTCCAATGTCTTTGTATTAAATTAGTAGTTGTCCAACAGGGGAACCCATTAATAATTCAGTAATAAAGCCCCAAACATTCTAAACATAAAATGAGCCTTGAACATAACTATCAATAATTTATAGTTCTGTTAGTAACAGATTCCTTTTTAAACTCCCTCTTCTACAGACTGCCAGCAGTGCTTATCTATCGCTTGCAGCTTGTTCAAAATGTGGCAGCACTGCTGTTTACTGGTTTGGACAGCTATAATCATATTATACCTGCCCTGCATTATCTACATTGCCTGTAGAGCAGACCTTGGACGGTATAGGCCCTGGCTATATTCAAAACCTGCTCCTAGAGCCTCACACTAATGGTTATTGGCCCTGGCTATATTCAAAACCTGCTCCTAGAGCCTCAGACTAATGGTTATCTGCGCTCAGAAACCACCGGCTGTTGGAGATCCTGCCATCGCGTCCTAAGGCCGCATTCACATCTGCGACGGCAGTGACAGCAGAGAGAGCAGTGAGCGCGGCAGCGGGGAGGAGCCGGATGACAGGAAAAGAGCCGGTGCGAACGGGGATCAGCGGTGGCTTCTCTCGCATGTCAGGACGCAAAATCCTGGCCTGACCTGTACGAGAGAAGCAGTGGCCGATCCCCGTTCACACTGGCTCTCTTCCTGTCATCCGGCTCCTCTGCGCTGCCGTGTCTTCCCTGGCTGCTCTCTCTGCTGCCACCGCAGATGTGAATGTGGCCTAAGTTGGCAGGTGACCTGGGCTTTTACTGTGGGGGCCCCTCAGCGTGGGACTCGCTCCCTCCATATGTCCGTCTTAGTTCCTCTCTCCTTACCTGAAAACTCTTTTTTCTCTTGGTGCTTTTAAGATCCACTGTCGGTTCCCCCTAATGTAGTGTGTCCTCCCATTTTACCTCCCTCTTTAAATTGCTTTAAATTGATTTTATATTGTTTTCTATTTTTATGACTGTAAAGTGCTCCAAGTGCCATTTTAAAGGCAGGGGAGCACTATAAAAATCCCAAGTATTATTATTACTGAATCAGTTCAGAAATCAGGATGGAAAGAAAAATAAAAAAATTAAAAATCAATTATTGAAGACAAAATATTGGGATGAGAAATGGTAAATTGGTACATCAGATAGCCCGTCAGGCTCGAATGAGGTTCTGATTAGTACCCCACATTACCAAGTCAGGTCGAGTAATGCAATTTTGATGGGAACTCTGTAACAGGTCAGAGTCCCTGTGGGCAGCTGGCCCTTTAAGGATAGGGTTGCCATACCTCCCCTTTAATCCAAGACGCTTATGAAAAATACATGGTGCAGGGCTTTGCTGGTTCCAATGCATTTTTCATTTGCTGATTCCATGCATTTTTCATTAGCATCCTGTATTACAGGGGAAGTATGGCAACCCTATTTAAGGAGGTGCATCTTAGGGCTGTGAAGAAGGTGCAAGAGACAGCTGCGACTGTCCCTAGCTTCCCTGCAACTAAGCTAAACACATGCCCCTCCCCCCATCTCTTCTGCCCACCCCAGCCTGCTTCAAGCATGGTGGCCGCCCATACGAATGGCGGCGACAAAAGGGCACTGGCCATTTTGTGGCCGTTGTGAGGCCAGAGCAAGGCCCATGAGGATCCAACTCTCAGGACACCCATACCACACTGCCGCTTCCAGCCGTTGCTTGCACTGCCACTGGACATCGCCCAGACCCTCCCATGCCTCCCACTGGCCTGGTTACCCCCTCTGCTGCCTTAAACACAGACAGCTAGGATGCCTCCCCATATCTCCCTTGCTCCCTCACCCTCCATCTCTCCTCTCCTTCTCTCACTGCTGCTGTCTCTCCTTCTTCTCCCTTTTCCTCCTCCAAAAGCCTTTCTCCGACCTACCCATTCCCTGCACACCCTCTGCTCTGGAGGCGTTTCATTTTCTCATCGGCCTCGCCCTGAGGGCCGGGGTGCTGGCGTGGGCCTTCTCCTTGCCAACCCCTGTCGATTCCAACCCCTTTCCCGTCCTCCCTCTCTCTTCTTCCCTTCCTTTGAGGCTCATTCTGCGTCTCGACTCCCCCCTTCACCTTCGTGTTGCTGTCATCTACCACCCCCTGGCCCCCTCCTCTTTTCTCCCAGACTTTGAATCCTGGCTAACCTTCCTCCTCTCTGATGATACCCAGACTCTTATTCTTGGCGGTTTTAACATCCACGTTGATACACCTTCCAAGTACCCTATCTCCCGCTTTCTCTCCCTAACCTCCTCCTTTGATCTCCACCTCTGGACCGATTCCCCCACCCACACTGATGGCTACTCCCTCGATTTCATCTTCTCCAGAAACTGCTCTGTTGCTGATCTCTCCTTCGATCTTTGTCATAAATCTGACCACCTCGTCTCCTTCAACCTCTCCCACCAACCCCTCTCCTTTTCCCCCACTCCACGCCCTTTCGGCAACTTGCAGGCCGTTACCCCTCTTGACTACGCCTCCTCCCTCTCCCCCAATCTTCTCCTCCTCTTCCCCAAACTGCCATCTCTTCTCTTGACACCTCTCTTGCTTCAACCCTTGACTCTCTTGCCCCCGTCTCCTCCCACCCCGTCCGACCCCTAAACCCCCATTCTTGGCTCACCCCTTACATCCGCTACCTCCGATCCTGCACCCGAGCTGCTGAACGCCTCTGGCACAAATCCCGGTCCCACCCTGCCTTTCTCCACTATAAATTCTCCCTCTCCTCCCTCTCTTCTGCTATCTCCATGGCTAGGCAACACTACTATGCCTCCAGGATCGAATCCTACTCTTGCAACACTCGTCACCTCTTCTCTACCTTCGACTCCCTACTCAAGTCCCCCTGCCCCCCTTCACCCTCTACCTTGTCTGCTCAGGATCTCGCTTCATTCTTCACCTCGAAGATCGACAAGATCCGCCAGGACATTGCCTCCCACCCATCTCCTCTTCCCACTCCCTCACCACCCCACCCCTCCCCCCTCTCTCCTCGCCTCCTTCCCCCGCGGCCTTCCTTGAGGAATTCTCCACTCTGCTCTCTTCCTCAAACCCCTCCACCTGCCCTCTTGACCCAATCCCCTCCCGCCTCCTGACCTCTATCGTGCTCACTGCTGCCCACCCTTCTACATGTCATTAATCTCTCCCTCTTCACTGGCTCCTTCCCCTCCGCCTTCAAGCATGCCACTGTTTCTCCCATCCTCAAAAAGCCCACCCTCGACCCATCCGACCCCTCTAGTTACCGGCTGGTCTCCCTCCTTCCCTTTGCCTCTAAGCTTATGGAACGTGTTGTCTACTCCCGCTGCCTGGACCTCCTCTCTGCCAATTCCTCCCTGGACCCTCTCCAATCTGACTTCTGCCCCCTTCACTCCACGGAAACTGCCTTTGCCAAGATCACCAATGATCTACTTGTCGCTAAATCTAAGCGCCTCTATTCCATTCTTGTCCTCCTTGATCTCTCTGGTGCCTTCGACACGGTCGACCACACACTCCTACTGGATTCGCTTCGCTCCTTGGGCTTCTGCGGCTCTGTTCTTGACTGGTTCTCCTCCTATCTCTCTGACCGCTCCTTTAATGTATCTCTTCCCAATTCCAGCTCCTCCTCCCTCCCCCTTTCAGTTGGGGTTCCCCAAGGCTCTGTCCTTGGCCCTCTCCTCTTCTCTATCTACACCCTTTCCCTTGGCAAACTCATTGCCTCCCATGGCTTCCAATATCATCTCGACGACGACGACACTCAGCTCTATCTCTCTACCCCCTTTCTCTCCCCTTCTCTCCACTCACGCCTCATCAACTGTCTCACTGACATCTCCGCCTGGATGTCCCAACGCCAGCTCAAGCTCAACACGGCCAAAACTGAACTCCTTATTTTTCCTCCCTACTCTTCCTCTCCCGCTTCCCTGTCCATCCGCATCGATGGAGTCACCATCCATCCTGTTCCCCAAGCCCGTAGCTTGGGCTTCGTCTTTGACACTCATCTTTCCTTTAAGCCTTACATTGACTCTGTTGCCAAGTCCTGCCACTTCACCCTCCATAACATCGCTCAAATCTGCCCCTTTCTCTCTATCTCCTCTGCCAAAACCCTTGTTCATGCCATGGTCCTTTCTCGCCTCGACTAGTGCAACCTTCTCCTCGCTGGCTTCCCTCGCTCTCACCTGTCCCCCCTTATTGCCATCCAAAACTCCACTGCCAAGGTCATCCACTCAGCCCATCACTTTGATCACATGCAGCCTCGCCTCTCCTCTCTCCACTGGCTCCCCCTTCCTGAACGCATCTGGTTTAAACGCCTGGTATTCACCTATAAAACACTTCACAGCCAAGCTCCCCCCTATCTCTCAGCCCTAATCTCCTTACACACTCCTGCACGTGCCCTCCGCTCCTCCTCTGTCCCTTCCCTCACTCTCCCCCATCTCCTATGCTCCCCTAACCGCCTTCGTCCCTTCTCTCTCGCTGCCCCTATGCCTGGAACTCCCTCCCTACACACATCCGCCTCGCCTCCTCCCTCCATATCTTCAAATCCCTCAAGGCCCACTTCTTCCGTGCCGCCTTTCCCAATGCCTGCTAGTTATTTTTCTCATAATACTTACGGTCTGCCCTCCTCTTCAGACTCCTGCCTAACTGTAACCAAGCCAAGCACGCGCACCTGAGACTTCTCAGCCGCTTGCATGTTTGTTTGCTTCTCTCTTGTCTTCCCTTTGTCCCCTCGCCTTGTTGCCCCCATCTTGTCTTTTTAGATTGTAAGCCGTAGGCAGGGACCGCATCTTTATCTTTGTTCTGTAAAGCACCAGATACATGGCTGGTGCTATACAAATATTTATTATTATAATAAAAAAAAAAAAAAAAAAATTAATAATAAATTAATAATGCATCTGTGACTTATTAACTGTGTGAATGTATCCCTGTCTCTCCCTCTGTGCCCCTCCTTCCTTGTCTTCCCTCCCTTGTCTCTCCTAAATCATAAAACCCTCAGGGAGAAATCTGTCCCTAACTAAGGATCGTTCAGTGTTGGGCACATTGCTGGCGCTATATAAATACTACAGCAACAGAAGCTGGTCCAGTCAAAGATATTATCTGAACTACATTGTTTCTATCTCCTCAATTTAGGAGGAACACGGCACCCACAGTTAACTGTTGTAATTTAATGTGTTTACTACCAAATAAGAACTTGCTGTTTGCTCCACAGTATGCACAAAGCTATGCAGGTGCTAATTAATATTTGCATATTAGTAAACATTTAACTGTGTCTTCAGCAAGCAAGAAAGCAACCTTTGCTGACAAAACCAGCATGAGCGGCAGATATTCTAAGGCGGATTGTATATTGTTATTCACAGAAACGGATGCCTCTCTCAATCACCAGCTTGCCAAGGGACTCCCCACAAGTGCTAACTATAATGTTTTCTGACAGTTAGGAAGACAGGCTCGATGCCGGCCAGCTCAGCACAGTCTTGACAATGGAGCGGTGTGTGGGTCACACTGAGCTTTTCCTCTTCAGTCTCTGTGGGCCGTCTGTCTAACACCATGGATACCAGAACGTTGGCACCGCAGTAATCATTCAGGAGAGGAGGGGCCGCCGAGGCTAGAGATCGCCCAAATCCATGGATTGCTGGAAGAGCGCTCTGCTGCTAAACTTAGAAATCTCTGCTCCAGAGGAAGGAAGCCTCCAGAATGGGAAGAAGGAAACCTGCATTCATGTTGGAAATGAAGGCACGCACTCTGTCCCTCAGCACCAGAGGGTGAACCGTTTTAGTTTAGGGACCACGCTGATATAAGATCCCAAGAGCTGCCATACAGAGCCAGACCAATGTTTCATCCCAACGTCCTGTCTCTGACAGCAGACAACTTCCGCTGCTTCAAAGAAGTACACAACAGATCAGACAATTGGAGGGTCTGAAAGGGACCTCAAGTATTTTCTAGTCCAACCCTCTGCTCAAGGCAGGATATCTTCTGTTCACAGCATCATCAACAGATGTTTGTCCAGCTGGGTTTTGAGATTCCACAAAATGGAATGTTCCATTTCCTGCTATTCGATCCCAGCCCCTGCAGTCAGACACCGCATCTCCTAACCAGTTTGACTAACAGTCATTTACGAACCCATCCTCTACATATTCAATCTATTTTAGAACCCAGTTATGATATTGGCCTTCACGATAGCCACTGGCAATGAGTTCTGCAGCTTAACTCCACATCCTGTGGGACTGGTGCTTCCTTTATCGGTTTTAAATCTGCTGCCAGTTAATTTTGCAGTGTCCCCTAGTTCTAGAACTGCGAGAAAGGGTAAAAACTGTTCTCTATTTACTTGCTCTGCACACCAGTCATGATTCCGTAAAAGTCACTCCTTGTATGGTCAATTTGAAACCGGCCAGTGGACCAGACAAAATAAAAATAATAAAAAAAAAAAAAATGGGTGGGGGTGCAGATAGCAAAATGGAGAAAAGGAAGATTCGTAGACACAAAGCCTCCTCATATAACTCCACTGTCCACTCAAACACTTTCTCTACCCCGAGACTGCTGCCACTGAAGACCCCACAGCCAATGGAGCCTGTCCCTTGCAAAGATGTGTTCCCTGCTCCCCAGAAACATGTCAACACAAGGCCTCCGCAAGCCAGTCAATTAAGTAAGGTGGGCTGATTAAGGAGAAACCAGCAGGCTAGTTTTAAGTCAAAGGAAACGTGTGCCCCAAACCGGCAGAGATAACTGTTCCCAGTAGGCCGCCATTTCCAAACAGGATGAATATAACGGGCATTCAGCACTGGATAAGGAACATGCTTCCGCTGGACAGCTCCCTAGTAACAGCGGAGAGCAGGGTAAACATAAAATGGATTTTTTTACAGTGCTGTTCATATTCAATGTGCCCCCCGCCCCATCACCACCACACATACATGGCACTCTTTCCCCCAGCTAAACCAATGACTGGCTGACTTGGGAAGTCACTCCTCCTTTCTGTACCTGGAATTATCCCAGGGCTAACCTTACAACAGGGTGACCTGGGGTGAGAGCCCTGAGCCTGTGATTTTTTTCTACTTCTGAATACCCCACAGTGGCCCATGCTTTCACCAGGGCAAGGTGCAGGGCCCCAATTCCCTTTCAGCAGGACACCAAACACAAGCACATCTAGGACCCCACAGTGTGTGCTGAGTCACAGGGGAGGGGAGGAGAGGGGATAACCAGGGGCCTCCAATTTTATCTTTGCTCTGGGCCCCTCAAATTCTAATTCCAGCCCTAGATCATCCGCAACCCCTGGGGGACCCAAGACTTGAATCGGAAGCTGTGAGACAGTGGCAATCTCTACTGTGCCACCATAGCACTTTAGCCTAAGCCGCCTTGTTTGGACTAGATTTTATTCTCACAAGAATCGGGGTCAAGATCTCGCAGACATCTTGACCCCGATTCAGATTCTTGCGAGATTTCTCTCTCCCCTCTCCCACCCCACCCTGCACACCAAGGCTGGTCTCCCAGCCCGGAGAAAGTTAAGAGGGGAGGGAGGAGGAAGCCATGCTGTTTCCTGCCCAGCTTTCTTACTTTGTCTGGGGCTGGCAGCTGTTGTGCTGGGGGTAAGTTTTCTGAAGGCAAATTGTCAGGAATGGGAGGGGGAGAGCAGGACGGAGTCATAGCCATATCCTTCTATCAGCTAGCAGGAGTCAGCAGCCAATAGAATGCTGAAAAGCAGTGCTGAGTCCGCCTTTTCCCTTCAGCTCCACCTCCCACCATCCGTCCAATTCCAGATGGGAGGGGGGAGCGCAGGATGGAGGGGGCAGATCTTGAGCATTCTATCGGCTAGGAGGAGTCTGAGCACCCAATTAGAATGCAGAAAAGCTGTGCTGGGCCCGCCTCTTCCCTTCAGCTCTCCCCTCCCATCTGGAAACAGAGAGGAGTACTGTAGTTGATTGTCCCATGTTTACCCATGTGATTACCTTGTCTGGCGCTAGAAACAGATGGGAGGGGGGAGCTAAAGGGAAGATGCAGGCTCAGCGCAGCTTTTTAGCATCTGTTGGGGAGCCACACATAGCCCTTCCTTAGGCAGTCAAAACACTGACTGAACACAAGCAAGAATGGGATGGATGGATGCTGTATATGGTGATAGATGGAAAGGGGAGACTGTTTGGAGCAAACTAATGGATACATGGATGGAAAGAACCAATCTCTTGTGGGAAGGGGTGTGATGTTAAGAAAAATGACCTTCACTTATCAAACATTTAAAATACAATGAAGGGGAATAAAGAATCAAAACAAGTACAGCCTATTTACACAAAGTTATCTGTGATGGGGCCATGTTTCACTGCATGGAAGTGAATGTCTAGAACCGTGGGGCCCAGGTCTCCCCTTCTACCAGAATGGAAACAAAAAGAACCCAGAGACATTTCAGTTCACAAATGTTTTATGAATGCTTTTTGAACAAATCGTAATAGATTTTCCTACCTCACACCCATTTTAAAGGAGCTTTCAAGCCAGGATTACAAAGGGCTTTGCAAACATTTAACTTTCAACATGTCAAGCATTAGCCTCATTCTGCAAGCGATGACCTCAAGTTATAGCGCTGATGACTTGCCAATGGTCACCGAGGCTACAAGCCTCTAACTTTTTGCTCTGAAATCAGTGGAACTATTCTACAATAATCACAGAGAGTAAAAGGCAGACATGAGAACAAAACCCATCTGCTCACTTAGATTAAGAGCACAGTTTTGTCCTTACTGAAGCAAGTGCATCAGCTCCCAAAGGCTTTAATACATGAAGACTGCACCTCTTGCTGATACCTCTCCTCTTTTTTTTTGGTGAGACATGGAAAGCTTGAGAGTGCGCCAGTTCCAGGGGAGTTGGGGTCCTATTGGGAATGGTGGTGTGGGGCCCTTCCTAGCATAGAAGTGTTTGGCTGACACACACTGACATACCCATTGGGAAAACATAAAACGTGACCATAATTCATTGATGTGCAATTAAACATAACATCCCCTTTGGTGCTTGGGGGGGGGGGGGGGGGTTTTGAGGGAAATCTCTGCATCTCCTTATGCTATCAAAAAATAAAAGTCCACCCCAAGCCAAGCAGACCATTGGGCTGGTATGGTAACACACACCACTTCTTGTGGCCTACGGTACACAACAGAGTGATGTGGCCAGCACCGCACCTAACTGTCCCAGACTTCTCCAACCCAGTGGGTCCGATACTCCTCATGCACATATTTATTTATTCATCCTGCATCTAATCCCCAATGGCAGCAAAGCGCTGAGTTAGGTATGTTATGCAGATGTCATTATTTCTAGTTTATTCATGGAACCCTTGTGTTGGGTCCCCCCCCCTCATGAATTGCACAGACCTTCCATAGGATGGGATTCCCCACGACTTGAGGCTCTGTGGGACCTTATTTTATGCCAGTGCTTTTCACACTTGTTATTCATGGGCCCTATCACAAGGGCCGTATTTACACATGACTTTTCCCCCCCGTATTTCAAAAGTCCAGGTTTGGCAAACTCCCACAGGGGGGATTTAGATGCCCGCTCCCAACTGGAAGTCACCCAGGCGCTGTTTTAAACAGTGGTGTTGCGCAACTCCCAGACATTTTGAGTCTCGGACTCATAAAATCCTGATAGCCGAGGTCTTACAAGTCCGGGTCTCAAAACATCCAGAAGTCGCACACCGTCACCATTTACAATGGCACCCGGGCAACTTCGGGTCAGGAGGTGAGCATCCAGATCCCTTCATGGGAGTTTGCCAAACCCAGTCTTTTGATGTCTGGTAAGAAACGGTAACATGTAAAAATGCCCCAGGAGTTCCATGCAGTTGCACACAGCTCATCCTGTTGTTTATTTCCAACTAATGTACCTCTCTCACATCCAGGTTCACCCACGCACTGCCTCAGGTTGTGGCAAAGAGAGGGAGCCATCATATCCAGCCACAACTGCAAGGCTCGTTTTTGAACAGACAGTGAGTGTCCAATGCTGCTCTTTATTGCTTGTGAGCAGTTAGCTGCCAAGCTCTGAAGGACGCTATTAAAACAAGCAGATCTTCTCCTCGCTCTTTAAACAGAGGAATGCTGCTATCGTTTTCCATCCCAGCGCCTTTCTCCTCATACAGCTGACGGCTGGGCATAAGCGCTTCCATGTTGTATTTAAACACTCATCTGGAGATAAACAGCTTAGCACTGGGCCTTTCAGAATCAGGGAAATGGATGCTTTATGACCCGTCGCTAACCAAACAATATCTCAACAGGGTTGAGGGGGTTTGGTGTTGGTTTTGAAGACACAAAACAAATAGCTGCTCCATGCAGAAGAGTTTCAAAGCCAGCACCGAGCAGGTAGTCTGATTCCTGAGTGTGCTAATTAAATTGCCTTGTTATGGGTAGTGAAGACAGAGGCTCAAGGTTTGCTTCCCTAGAACCCTCCCCATACACATCCTCTGGAAGTCTGGGTCTACCAGGGAGCTGTCAGTACAGCCGCTTGCAAGCTGTTATTGATTAGTATTATTGTTTATCATTTCTATAGTGCTTTCAATTTTCAAAGTGCCTTACAGTTCTTACATAGGTCACCCTTGTAAGAATCTTTGACAGGTAAGGTCCATCATTATTCTGATTTTACAGATGGGGAAATAAGGCTCAGGACTAGAGTGAAGCAGGTAGCACATCTGCTACCCTGCGGGTAATACCTACATTTTCAGGTACCCCCAGCAGGCACCTGACAGGTTACCTGGCTCCCATTGGGTGCCCAACACCCCAAAATGTGGATATTACTGGGGCAACTCAGGATGCCAGTCCTGGCACCTGCGGCTCCCTGAGCTGACTCACCTCACTGCCAGGCTGCTGCTCCTCTGGTCCTGGTCACTGCTGGCTGCTCCCTGTTCTTCCTTAGCCCGCATGCTGCTCAGCTGAGGGAGGGATATCCCTGCTCAGATTTCTCTGAGCAGGAGGGCAGGGAGGCCTCTTCCCACCTGAGTGCGTCCTCCCAATGGGCTCCCCATTTTGAGGGGAACCCAATTTTTTGTTAAAATGTTTTTATTTTTATTTATTTAAAATTTATATCCTGCCCAGAGGGCAGCCCAGGGCGGCGAACAGCACTCAATAAGACAATATAAATTTTAAAAACAATTTTAAAATACAATATGTTGGGAAAACTCCCACCCCTCCCCCTCGCCAAAAGCCTGATGGAACAGCCAGGTCTTACATACACGTCGAAACAGCAGGAGAGTGGGAGCCAGCCAAGCCTCCTCCGGGAGCGAATTCCAGAGCACAGGGGCAGCCACCGAAAAAGATCTAACATCGGTGGCCACCCACCTCGCCCGAGGAACCTCCAAAAAGGCTCCCACGGACAATCTCAAGGGTCGCACGGGCACATGGGGAATGAGGCGGTCCCGCAGATAAGCAGGGCTCAGGCCGTGAAGGGTTTAAAGGTTAAACCAGCACCTTGAACCTGGCCCGGTGCTTTATAGGCAGCCAGTGCAGAGCCCAGAGCACTGGTGTCATGTGCTCCCTGCGACCCTCCCCCTTTAGGAGACGGGCCGCGGCATTCTGCACCAGCTGCAGCCTCCGGACGAGCTTCTCGGGCAGCCCCACGTAGAGCGCATTGTAGTAATCCAGCCTCGAGGTGATGAAGGCATGGATGACAGTGGTGAGGTCGGAGTCTGAGAGATACGGCCGAAGCCGCCGGACAAGATGTAACTGCCGAAACACACTCCCCACCACGGCCACAAACTGAGATTCCAGGCTGAGCCACGAATCAAGGAGCACACCCAGACTCCACACTTGAGAGACCATGGGGGGGGGCGAACCCCCCTCCCCCAACAAGAGGAGATTCAACCACCCCCAGGCCCCCCAAGCACTCGCCCACCAACATCACCTCCGTCTTGTCAGGATTCAATTGCAGATGGCTCGACCTCATCCAAGCCCCCACAGCTGACAGGCACTGGGAAAATAAGGAGACTGCATGGCCTGGGTCGATGGAAAATGAGAGGTAGAGCTGAGTGTCATCAGCATACTGATGACACTGCATGCCCTGAAACCCCCTCGTGATCTCCCCTAACGGCTGCATATAGATGTTAAACAAGAGGGGGGACAGAATGGCACCCTGTGGGACTCCACAAGTGAGGTCTCGGGTGCACACAGGACCCCTGCACGCAGAACCCAGGCACACCCTGATATAGGTCCCCCTGAGAATGGGGAACCCATTAGAGGGTTCTTGTTCCCCAATCAGAAAAAGTCAAGTGCAGGAGTCCCCAGCTCAGGGCCAGGGAGGAACAAGGAGCAGTAAGCAGACCGGACCAGAGAAGATAAAAATTGCACCTTATGATTTCCCCACCCCTGCTTTAAATTTTGTCTTTGTTACAGCTCCTGCTAGCAAGCCCATGGTGATATGTGGTTGTCTCGTGTCTTTATGAAGCTGGCAACTGAAAGTGGGAAGTGTCTATTACCATGTTATTAGAAACGTGCACAACAGAAATGGCCCAATTGTTAAACCTTGCGGGTCATTTGCTGAGGCATCCCGGAACCTAATTTATTCACACAAACACAATTTAAAAAGCCAGGGCAGTGGGGAAGGTTTGGGCACTCCCCCACCCCATGAGAATGCACCCAGAGAGAGTAAGACTTGCCCAAGGTCACCCAGATGGTTCAAGGCTGGAATGGGATTTGAACCTCTGGTCCCCAAGGTCCAACTCCAACACCATACCACTGCTTGCAAGCTCAACCTGGCTAAAAAAGCCTCCCTGGGTGGCTTGGGCAAGTCAGTTTCTTTCAGACTCAGTTCTCCATCTGTTAAACAAACAAACAAACAAACAACCACACCCTCACAGAGTTGCAACACTCTAGGAACTAGAGTTTTATCATCCCTCAGCATGTTCTCTGACATGTTTTATCAATGTAGCTCAACTGTTTTGGATTAAAGACAGAAATCTTGCAACGGAAACAATGATTCCTCTAAGTGAGACTGGAAGGGGTATTTAAGGGATACTATTCAGCAGGGCTTCTCAACCTTTTTCTACTCATGAGCACTGGAGTGCCATAAGTGACTACTTGGGAGCACTGCATAATTTGCATGAATTATTGCCATACATATGCATTTACACAAATCCCCTGCTGAAAGACACAACAGGATATCAAGGGTAATCCTCCACCCACTGAATAGCCCAGCTCATACTGACTTTAATGGATGAAGGACTGTTTCCTAGTGCTCCCGAGCACTACTGAGAGCTGGTTTGGGGAGCACTTTCACACATTGCCCAAGTGCTCTGGTGCTCCCGAGCACCAAGTTCAGAAGCCCTGCTGTACAGGAATGTCTCCTAAGCGACAAAACCCAAGGGAGAAAATCTCAAAACGAAGGAAGGAAACTGGGCATTCTCTCCCCAGCTCCAGCACCAGCAAACACAGAAAGAGATCAAGACAAAAGCAGGAACAGAAAAGCAAACTTATTCCTTTCACAGCCAGCACTGTATCCAAGTTTCTTTCCACCACCGATCCAATTAACTGCTGCTTAATTAGATGGAAGGCAAACAGGATTTGGAAATAAAGTCACCCCTGGGAAGACACTGACCCTGTGTGTACAAATGGCTGTTGCAGTGGTCTGAGACTTTCTGTCACCTCTCGTGTGTGCCCTTTTACGCAGGTGCCAATTCGATGTGCTTGGGCCGTGCTGAGAACACACAGCTCGCTGCAGAGAGCTTGGAAGCTGTTCACAAAGTACCAAATTCCCCGGAAGATTTGCGTTTGCACCTGCTGCAAGATAAAGATAAACCAAAGCCACCAGGGTAAACACTCAGCAAAAACAGGCCTGCCAAATACACCTAGTCTCACTGCAAATATCATTGCTTTGCACGGCTAATTACTTCCTTCTCCCTCTCCTCCCGTACCAGCCCAAAAGCACAAACAGAGAGATTATTCCATTTCTGCAAGTGCTAGCTAAGGTTAGAAAGGTATGTGCACAACACATATGGATTTACAAGCACCACTAATACCCAGCGCTCTCGGTAATTTGATGTTCTTAAATCAGCCGCATAAATACATGCTTGGGAGATTAGTCTATAAAAAAAATAAACTTTAATTACTCAGTCTTTATCAGCTCCTGGCCCTATAGCATTAGCCATATGTGGGTGTTAAAATGCCAAGTGTCTGGCAATCCCACACTGCCCTCAAGAGATAATTGTATAATACATAATGTTTCCCATATTACAGCACAATTCTACCTCCCGGGAAAAGCAAGGATATAGAAATCAACCTCAAGGAACAGCATGCACCTGGACTGCTTAGCAACACAGCGAAGATCCTACAGAATGAGCACTGCGGGAGAAGCTGCTTTATCGGACACCTCAAGAATAAGTGGCTTCTCCTAATTAAAGGAGAGGAACTCTTAACTCACAATGATACTGTATTCACAACATAGAGACATGCACAACAGGGAAGGGGAGGCTTCTAAATGAAAAGTGTGGGGTTTTTTTTAAAAGAAGTGTCATCTCAAATACGAGTCAATTATGTGTGTTGTTCCCATGATTGGGCTGCTTTGGAATGAACTTTACCTTCCAGCTTCCCCAGAAGGGGCAACACAGCTTTCACCTCTCCAGCAAAAATTGTCTACCATGGTTCACCACCAATACTAAAGTGATTACTTTAAAAAGCGCTCATCATTCGGAAATACTGTCTCTCAGTTAAGCTCGGCAATGTCCCAACTGAATGGCAAAGAGCACTGGGAAGATCTAGGGCATATTTGCATGTGTGTTTATGCAAATATTTATTTATTTAAAATTATGATACCCTGCCCTCTCCAACCACAGGCAGCTCGGGGCGGCTTACAACAATAAAAACAAAATAACAATAATAATTCAAGTAAAATATGACATAATATAAAATTCCCCCATCATCCCATCTCCCCCCTCCCCCGTCCCTTCCACCAAATACCCGGTGGAACAGCCAGGTTTTACAAGCCCAACGAAAAGTCAGCAGGTCTGGGGCCAGGTGAGCCTCCTCCAGAAGGGAGTTCCATAGTCGAGGTGCAGAACACCCTCTCCATAGTGGCCCCCCGATTTACTCGGGCTACCTCCAAGAAGGTGCCCCCAGCAGACTGCAGGGGCCGATCCAGGACCCTAAGGAGTGAGGCGGTCCCGCAGTTAGGTCGGGCCGAGGCCGGTGTAGGGCTTTAAAGGTGAGAACCAACACCTTGAATTGGGCCCGGAAGAAGACAGGCAGCCAGTGCAGCGAATGAAGCACTGGTGTAATGTGCTCCCAGCAACCCAAACCCGTACGGAGCCGGGCCACTGCATTCTGCACCAGCTGCAGCCTCCAGACCGTCACCAAGGGTAGCCCCACATAGAGTGCATTGCAGTAGTCCAGTCTTGAGGTAACAAAAGCATGAATGATGGTGGCCAGGTCCAAGACATAAAGCCGAATCCGCCGAACCCAATGTAACTGGTTGGAAGCCCCCTTCAGCACCATCTCCACCTGGATATCCAAGTGGAGCAGGGACTCCAGGACCACCCATAGACTCCACACCTGGGAGACCAGTGAGGGACAAACCCGGTCAATGACAGGGGAGATCACACCCACCGCTCTCCCCACCAACATTACCTCCATCTTGTCAGGATTCAGCTTCAGTCGGCTCTGTCTCATCCAGTCCCCCACAGCCATCAAACACTGGCACAGAGATTGCCAGGCCTGGGTCTGATGAAAATGAGAGGTACAGCTGAGTGTCATCAGCATTTTGATGACAACTTACTCCGAACCACCTCACAACCGCGCCTAACGGCTGCATATACATGTTGAACAAGAACGGGGACAGAATAGATCCTTGTGGGACACCACATGAGAGGTCACGGGGGGAAGATGACTTATCCCCCAGGCACCACTCGTTAGATCCTACCAGCTAGGTAGGAACAGAACCATTGTAGAAATGTCCCACCCAATCCTGCCTGGTCCAGCAAGCGAGTCACCAACAGCTCATGATCAACCATGTCAAAAGCTGCTGACAGATCTAACAGGACCAGTAAGGTCGAATGTCCCTGGTCCATCTCCCGGCGCAGGTCATCGACCAAGGCCACAAGCGCAGTCTCAGTGCCATATCCTAGGCGAAAGTCAGACTCGGAGAGATCTAGAAAGCTGAGGGTGTCTAGATGCTCCTGGAGCTGCTGAGTCTCTAAAAGGGAAGTTTAGAGACTGGCCGATAACTGACAAGCAAACCAACATCAAGCAATGGTTTCTTGAGCAGAGGCCGGACCACTGCCTCCTTCAAACTTTCCGGCACTCTGCCCTCCGGAAGGGAAGCATTGATCACCCCTGCCAGCAATGGCCCTAACGTCTCTCAGCAGGCCTTGACCAATCAGGACGGGCATGAATCCAATTTACAACAGGTGGACCTAACCACCCCAAGAACATCCACAGCCCCCAATGGCAGCACCTCCTGAAACATATCCCATGAAACAGACCAGACGGGGCTTCCGCACCTCTGACTCTCCTCTTTCTGTAGAAACTACAGCACTGAAGTTGTGGTGAATCCAAGCGATCTTATCCGCAAAGTAGTTGACAAACATGTCACAGCGGGCCCTGGAAGATTCCTCATCCAGACGGAGGGAGGCTGGACTGACCAGCCCCCTCACCACCCGGAACAGCTCTGCTGGACGAGACTTTGCGGTTGCTATGAGGGCAGCAAAGAATTCCTTCTTTACTGCCCTCACGGCCACGGCATAGGCCTGTAAACTAGCTCTATGCTTCAGCCCGAGAACGGCTCCATTGTCGCTCTAACCGCCGCCCTTCCTGCTTCAAGCACTGCAGCCCCTCAGTGAACCAAGGTAACCTGCAGTGTTGGAGCTGGGGGAGCGGACACCTTAGAGACATCCAGTCGATGGCCTCTGCCAGCAAGGTAATGATCCATCCATGAGAAGGGCATTGTTGATACCCCCCTACCAATGGATCCCCCACCTCAAGGCCAGTGCAGAACACCTGGTCGAGTGTATGCCCCACACCATGTGTCAGGCCAATGACCATTTGGGACAGGTCCATGGTTGCCATAGTGGCCATGTACTCACACTCTGTCTCCACAAGACCAGCATCGGCGTGACTATTGAATCCTGCTTCAAGCACCACAGCCCCTCAGTGAACCAAGGTAACCTGCAGTGCCGGAACTGGGGGAGCAGATGCCTTGGAGCTGTCCGGTCAATGGCCTCTGCCAGCAAGGTAATGATCCGTCCATGACAAGGGCATTGTTGATACCTCCCCCACCAATGGATCCCCCGCCTCAAGGCCAGTGCAGAACACCTGGTCGAGAGTATGCCCCCCACCGTGTGTTGGACCAATGACCATTTGGGACGGCCCATGGTTGACATGGCGGCCATGAACTCACACTCTGCCCCCACAAGACCAGCATAGGTGTGAATATTAAAGTCCCCCAGGATCAAGGTCCTCAGGAAGTGCAACACCACCTCTGACACTAGTTCAGCTAGAACGGAGGGGGACACTGCCAGACAGCATGGTAAACCAGCAGCAGCCCTAATCTGTCTCCTGCCAAACTGATCACCAGATGAACGGCCTCGATCCCTGGTATTAACTGCACTGGATACCTCCTCACAGTCCACAAATCCCTAAAACCAATGGCTACGCCGCGCACACACCCCGGTCCGCCAAAGGTCCGCCAAAATAGGCACAGATTCCATGTCCAGCCAAGTCTCTGTAAAACATACAAGGTCGGCAGTCTTGTATGCTAAATAGCGCTGCACACAGTTAGGGGTCAATCTGGATCACTGTCAAAATGATGACAGGATCGCAGCCAATCTCCATTCTGATGGACCCAGATCAAAGTGGCTGGTCCCCAAATTTTGTTTCAGTCCTAGGAAAAACTCTTCCTTGACATCTGCCCCATTTAAGAAGCTATCCCAATTATCAGCATCCTGTTTGTTGAAAATAGTGGTAAGTTGGATGCAAAGGCTTCTGCTGGCAAGAAAAAATACTTGAAACATTTAAACAGCCACTCCCAGCAGCACCAAAATGCAGCTGCTCCTGGGGTGGAGGGCAGATACCCATCAGCAGCCTTCAAGTGATGAAAAACAATGGCATATCCCCAATATACTATCTTCCCTGACCTGTCCCAGCTCCCACTCTCTGTGTGGGAGGTCTGCCTCCAAAACTCTCAGCAAGCCTTGTGCATGTCAAGTGAGTTTGCCGACTCTAATTATCCCACTTTATGTTCTAGCAGAGACGCATTAATACCACGCAACATCATTTCCAGGACGACCTCACGCACAAACATCCCAAGGTGTTTTACGAGCAGAAGATTGTGTTAAATCAAATCAAATACCAATTAAAGATTAACAGCAATGTCAGAAGGCTGCTCCCTCCACACATTAATGCCCACTGGGACAAAACCATGGTTCCTCACGCCCATATTCTCAAACAGCAGCTCCCCTAATGTCCCTCTCAATAAGAGCTGAAACGAGTAACTGCAAAAAAAGTATATCCATCAAATTCCCAGTACCTGAATCAACTAAAAAATTTCAGGTATGAATAAGTACCTGATTTCAACCCAATTCAGTACCTGATGTCCCAGAATTTCAAGTTCCAGTCCCAATTCTTTTCTGGTTTTGTCCCAATTTTCCAATCAGTAATCAGAAAATAATTTTTTTTTAAAAAAAAAATCAGTACCAGAAGTTACTGATTTTTCAGGTATCTGGGCACCCAATCAGTGATCGGGCAAGCCCATCGAATACCCGACACAATACTCAAAAATGTGGGTTTTATCCATGGGTACCACGTTTCAGTCTATCCTCCAATGTCCCAGCCAAGTAATACACCAATGTTTAGGCAAAGTGTCATGTCCCAACACAATTGTGCCATGTGGTACATGCTTCCCATTCAGTCACTATCCTCAGTAGACCATCTACATAGCTTTTGAAGAAGCTTTTGAAAAAGCTATGTGATAAGGTGCTGCTGTGGATCCTGCCATCAGTAGTTTATTTTTGGGAAGGTCAACTGAGACTCAAGCGAGCGAGCAAGAGAGAGAGGCTATATGGATATCCTATCTGGGGGAAAACTATCGAGAAAAGCAATAGGAAGGAGGTAAGAGAACCATCCAGAATCAGCTACAGTGGTGGAAGGATCTCTTGGCATGAATACTGGACAGGATAGATGGCCCTGGGGATCCCTGGAAAGAAGACTGGGGCAGTTACCCGTGAATTCTCTTTATTTTAAGCTCCCTGCTCGGTGCACCTCTTGGGGTAGTGTCCTGATCATTCAATGGGAAGGCAGACCTCAAATTTAAATTTGTGCGTGGGCCAGGTGAGGAACACTCCCCCTGCTCTTCAGTTTGACTTCTTCTAGAGCCGATACTATAGAAAGGCAACTGCAGAGTTAATAAACAAGGGAGCTTAGTTTCATGTTAGTCACCCCGGAATACCCTTCTCTGCCAGTAGGCCCAGGGCAGGCTGGAGCACCGTGCACGGAGCTTAACAGAAAGAAATTTCACTGGTAAGTGCCCCAATTTTCTTTTCTCCCTGCAACTCCCTGCTCAGTGCTCCTCTTGGGATGTACCAAAGCACTGTTTCTGAAACGGGTAGGGGAAAGGCACTCCAGTAGTAGCTACAGGTCTGCCTCAACAGCCTGGAGGACCCTACGCCTGAAGGCTGCATCCGCTGAGGTCAGAGTCTGGATCTTGTAATGTTTTGTGAATGTATGCGTGGAAGACCATGTGGCCGCTTTGTATTTCCTGTCACTGGAGGCCCTCGAAATCCAGGCCCAGGAGGTGGCTGACGACTGGAGTGAATATGCTTGTAACCGCTCCGTTTACATTGGCTCCTTTGGCCCTATAGGCTTCTGTGCTACAATTTCTTACCCAGCGTGCAATCATGGTGTTAGAGGCGGGTCTTCCTCTGACTGAGTTCCTATAGAGAACAAAGAGTTTGAACGATCTGCTCTCTGTCTGAGTCCTTTTAATATAAATCTGCAACGCTCACTTGACATCCAAGGAGTGCCAGGCTTCCTCTTTTGGGTGCACCGGTTTAGGGTAAAAGTTCAGCAGTACTATTTCCTGGGATATATGGAAGACTGAGTTCACTTTTGGAATGAATGTTGGGTCTGTTTGAAGGACTACCCTGTCATTGGGGAAGGTGCATAGCTGCAGTTCAGAAACCCTTCTCGCCGAGGTGATTGCCACTAAAAAGGTGACCTCAATGCTATAAGGGGGGTTGGGGGAGTGCCGACAACACTAGATTGAGGTTCCATGAAGGGAATCTGTGGATTGGCTCCAGTGCTTGCATCCTTGCCACTCGGAGACAATGCCTAACGTGCTGATGCTTGCTGAATTGAGGTGGTTTGTCCGCTCCCAAGGTGGCAGTAAGCACCGATACCTGTCTCGCTAACATGGCTGGTCTCAATCCCCATGTCCAGCCCTTCTTGCAAGAATTCCAGGACCTCAGGTGTGTTGGGTATGCCCCAGTTAGACCCCTTTTTTCTCTCCATTTAACAAACTTGGTCCACGTGGGGGCACAGATTCTGTTTGTGGAGCCCTTGCGTGACACGAACAGCGTTTGAAGTACTCGGTCCGAGTACCCTCCGGCCTCTAGCACTCTCTGCTCAGTAGCCAGGCTGTCAGCTATAAGCAGCTGGGATATGGATGTTTTAGTGGGCCCTGTTTTAAGAGGTGCGGGCTTTCCTATGATCGAGAAAGGTGGGACAGCATAGAGAAGAATCCTGAGGCCACGGTTGTTGTGCTGCATCTGACGCTGATGCGTGGGCGTCCCTCCTTCTGAAGAAGTATGCTTCTGCTTTGCTGTTGTGATGAGAGGTGAAGAGATCCATGATCTGGTCCAGGTTATCGACCAGAACGCCTTGTTGAATAGGTCCCATTCTCCTGGATCGACATCCATGTGACTCAGTCAATCAGCTTCTGTGTTGTCCTCTCCGTGGATGTGTATTGCCTTTATTAAGTTGCATCTTGTCACTGCCCATCTGAACAGTGATTGTGTTTCCATCTGTAGTGCTTTGGACCTTGAACCTGATTGATGGTTCACATAGGCCATTGTGTTGTCCATCTGTATCGTCATGTGGGAACCCTTTATTACGTCCTCGAACACGATGAGAGCCAGGCAGACTGCCCTGAATTCTAGTAGGTTTATACTATGTCTCGTCTCTACTGAGGTCCACTTCCCCTGCATGTCCCTGGAAGCCAAATGGGCTCCCCAGCCTCTAAGGCTGGTGTCTGTCATAATAATTAGTCTTGGTGGGTCCCTCATGGGAACCCCTCTGTTGAATGGTGTGGGGGAGGTCCACCAGCGTAGTTCTCTTGCCAAGGCAGGTGTGATCTTTATCTTCTTCCTTGCCCTGTTCAGTATCTGGTTCTGAAAGGGTTGGAGGAAGTTCTGGAGTGGACAGAGGTGCCAGCAGGCCCACTGCACCTGGTCCATGCAAGCTACCATGTGCCCTAGGAGACGTGCTAGGTCTATGACTTGGGCCTCCTGACAAACACACAATTCTTCTGCCATAGTCCTGATCTTGTGCTGGCGGTCTGTGGAGACTCTGACTATGTTTCTTGCTGTGTCGATGATCACCCCTAGGTGCACAATCTCGGATGTGGGACACAGGTGGCTTTTTGGTCAATTCATTATGAATCCATGTTCTTCCAGGACCGTGATTGCAACTTCCAGTTCATGTAGGGCCTTCTCCTTCAATCCCGACTGAAGGAGGATGTCATCAAGGTATGGGTATGCATGTATGCCCCTCTGTCTTAGAAGAGCTATGAGTGGAGCCAGAACCTTGGTGAATGTTCACGGGGCAGTAGCCAAGCCGAACGGCAATGCCGTATACTGCCAGTACAGACCGTTGTAGCAGAAGCATAGAAATCGCCTGTGTTGTGGGGTTATTGGTATACGAAGGTAAGTGTCCTTCAGGTCTGTGGAGGTCAGCCAATAGTCCTTCCTGAGTGCCTGCAGGATCAACTTCAGAGTATCCATTCTTAAGGGTCTGTACTGGGTAACTTTGTTTAGGAATTTGAGATCCAGGACTGCTCTGGCCTTTCTGTTCTTTTAGGGGACCAGGAATAGAATCAAGTAGAGGCTGAGTTTGTGTTGATCTAGCAGCACCTCTTCTATCGGTCCTATCTCTTTTAACCTGATTATGGCCCCCGTCATCATGATGTATTTCTTTTTGCTGAATGAGACGCGTGATGGTATAAATTTGTCCAGAGGTCAGGCCGTCAGTTCTATTTTGTATACTAAGGCTACGGTGCCCTTCACCCAGTTGTCGCTCATGGATGTTTTACATACACACATAAACTGCAGTAGTCTTCCTCTGAGATGAAGGGCTTTCTTGGGGGGAAGGGGGGACTATCTTGGGAGTCTTATGGGGAGGCTGCTTACCCCTTGTCCTTGGAATTATAGTTTGGCTTTCTTGTGGCTGGCCATCTTGGCTTCTGGGAAGTCGATTCCTTATTGTGGGGCCACCTTGGCTGTCTTTTATAGTAACTGTGGTTGGTAGAGCGCCGAAAGGAGTTGGATTTCCTTTTGTCCGAAGCTGGTAATAGGATCTTTTTCTTCTTCTCAGTGGACTCCCTGGCCATGTTGTCCAGTGTGGGCCCAAACAGCTTGTTGCCAGTGAATGGGTTGGAAGTCAGAGTGATCTTGGACGCCAGGTCCCATTTCCATATGCGGAGCCAAATTCTTCTTCTTGCTACTATATTAGAGGCTACTGCAGTGGAACCTGTTTTGATTGCATCCACTGATGCATCCGCGATGTATGCTGCTGTGGTAGTGATCTGTTTGAGTAGGGTGTCGTGTGCTTCCACAGAAATCTCTAGGTTTCTTGCCTTGTTCACCCAGGTTAGGATAGCCTTGTTGACAAAGGTCATGGCAGTGTTTGCCGCTTTAAAATTCTGCCTCAGAGCTGCTTCTACCTCTCTATTGGTAGGGAATGGGTCCTCGGTAGGAGGACCGGTGCTAGACCTGCTGCTGGAGAGTCAACTGATGGGATTTTAAACAGTACCGTCTTCTCTGCTTGGAAAGGGTAAAGACTGTTGGACCACCTATGACCTCTGGACCTCCTTGCGGGTTGATTCCAAGCCAACTTGATGATTTTCTCGAATGTAGTGGGGAGTGGGAAATGAAGTTCCTGCTTCTTCTCATTGATAAGGTACTTGTGTCTGGGGCTTTCCTTTTCACTTTGATCCTTCCCCCCAGTACAAGGCTTTGGTGACCTTGGCTAGCAGTTTATTCAGCAATGATTTGTTGAACAGATTGTTGTGGTGAAAGTCCTCTGTTGAGTCATCGCTGTCAGAGGTCTCGCTCTCTGTTGAGGAATACGATTCCGAGGGTCCATGTCTGGACCTCTTAAATTTGCTGCAATGAACCTTGTCTTTGTTCCTCTTGATTTTAAACCCTTTGAGGTTTAGAACGTGCATGAGCTTGGAGTCTGACAGTGAGTCGCTCTATCTTCTGTCTGAATCATAATGGCTTTCATGGCGGGACTCGCATTCTTCTTTGTTAACTGGTTCCTCCTGCCCCTCCGAATGTAGCTCTACGTCGGCCACCGGAGTCCGAAGGGTAGCATTTGTCAAAGGATCCCCCTGCATTCTGGCCCTTCAGCTGCTCGTTGAGCTTCTTTACCGACTGGACCAGCCATCTTATGGCAGAATCTGGGGTGTCAATGACTGCTGTGGTCAGATCCCCCGATGGGGGTTCTGGGTGTGGGTTGGTGCCCTCATTGTCCTCAGTCTGGGCCTCTGCGTGTGTGTGGCAGCTTTTTTCTTAGGTGGCTTGTTTTTATTTTATCATCTTTCTCTGGGGAATGCCTCTGTTCATTGGTTTCCCTGGAGGGGGTCTCTTCTTATTGCGACATACTGTGAGAAAGAGAAGCCCCCCCTCTCTTTTTTTAATTTGGAGGGGAGGAGGGCCTGGAAGCACCACCTATCCCTCCTCCATTTCTCTTAGACAGCCATGCGGCTGCCAGAGAAGGGGTCCTGTTTTCCAGTAAACGACAGCCATGCGGCTCTGGGGAAGGGGTGTTGTGGAAAGATGGTGGTGCCCATGCTCGCAGTCATTCAAGATGGAGACACCCACGTGTGCAAGATGGCAACTGCCATAACACCACGTGGGCAAGATGGCGGCGTGCAGCTAGCCCGCAGCTCCATGCTGAGCCATGGCCAGTGGGCCAAGGGCACAGGTCCCATGGTGTGGGCGTTGATACGCAGTGCACCGAGGGAGCCGGGTCTGCTGCCTGCCGGATGTGTGCCCGCCACTACGGGAAGGGGGGTGAGCGACATAAGGCTGGCTTTGTGAGGCCCTGCCAGCGGCCCAATGGAGGGGTTGTGGAGGCCACACCAGTAGTGGCCGCAACCGGAGGGAGGAGACCAGGCTGGGCGGAGGAGCTGGAGCACTCTGTGCTGCACTGCTGCGGCAGCACTAGGGGGCCACAGCCGGATTAAGCGCCGAGGCCAGGCCACTGTTGAAGGCTTTCCCCTGCCCGATTCGGAGGGCCTGGGAAGTGGCACAACAAGATTGCTGGTGGGGCATGTTCCCCAGAGAGAACCTGCTCCTTGAAATGGGGGTGGAGAAGCTTCAGATTCCCTGACAACAGGGACAAAGCCCCAGGCAGCACGCCCAAAGGGAGGGAAGAGAACTCTGCTTCCCTGTGAGAGGGGAGGGACACTGCCCACCTCCCCAGGAACTGCAGCGGGGCCCTGCTTCCCTGAACAGGGGAAGGGGGCACACAGCCCATTAAGAAATAGGCCTGAAATATAAGGCCTGTGGAGGGGCCCTGTTTCCCAGTAAAGGGGAAGGGGAGCACCCAACCCTCCACATGGAGGTATTGCAGAAGTCTCTTCTTACCTTCCTCTCTGGCTTCAGAAGTAAAAAAGCCACTGGGGGCAGCCTAAAGTCCTAGACTTCCCTGCAAGGGAAGAAGAAGGTAAGGCCTGCTTTAGTTTTTATCTCCAAGTTGGAGACAAAAGGTTGAATGGGGTTCTAAGTGAACCCTGGTCTGTTCTTTCCAGTGCGAAGGCAGAACTCAAACTAAAGAGCAGGGATAGTGTTCGTCACCTGGCCTGCCCACAAACTTAAATTTCAGATCTGCCTTCTCATTGGATGATCAGAACATGGTCCCAAGAGGAGCACTGAGCAGGGAGCTGCAGGGAGAAATGGAAGGGGCTGTGGTGTGATAGGAAGTCCTGCAGGGGACTGCTCTCCTACCTGGTTAGCCAGAGAGAAACATAGGGGCCAGATTGGTAGTAAGAGCCTTGGGGGAGCATCCTCACTGGGACCTTGGCCCCCCAGGGGGGTTAGTCATACGGCATACCTACCAGTGTGTGATGGGCGTAGAAGACAGGCAGAAGTTTAGGTTATCAAGGGGAGGTGCAGTTGTAACCAGATACAGGTGTCCAAGAACCAGCCAGGACAATCACCTCTCTTCTCCTCCTCAAAAGGTGGAGAGAGGAGGTTTCCTGGACAGGTGCCCATTAGATGTTTAGCTCTTGGAGCAGGAGAGATCAGAGGTTAAGAAGAGCTGGTAGAGGACCAGTGTGCTAGGGTAAGAGAAGACAGCATCAGAAACCAAGTCGAGTAGGGGCATGTGTGTGAGAGAGCCCGCACCCGAGGAGCTGGTAGTAGTAGTCGTATTTATTGTTTATATAGTGCCAGCCGAGTACCTGGCACTATACAATCAGTAATTGTAGACAAGACCCTACCCCAAAGGGGTTACAATCTAAGAGAGACAAGAAAGGGAGGGGGGACAAGGGAGAGGTGAATGTCAGGAGAGACAAGGATACATTGATGAAGTTGCAGGTGCACGTGCTTAAGGGAGAAGGATCTGGAAATCTGGAGCTGTGTCTGGAAAGCACTCAGAAATCCGGGACAGTAACGAGAGCACTCAGAGAGAGGACGGTGTCTGAGGCAGGTAAAGTTGCCATACCTCCCCTTTAATCCAGGACACTTATGAAAAATGCATGGTGCAGGGCTGCATTGGTTCCAATGCAGAATGCATGGTTGCACTGGAACCAGTGCAGCTCTGCACCATGCATTTTTCATAAGTGTCCTGGATTAAAGAGGAGGAATGGAAAACCCTAGAGGCAGGCCAGCGACCCCAAATACCAGAGCCACAGAAACATTCCACCAGCAGAAGGATAACCTACTCAAATGGAGGCCCAACAGCCATGGGCAGAAACCTGAGCATACAGTCAATACCACTGGCACCACAACAGAGCAATTCTCCAGATGTGGTATCAACAGAGAAGAAGAATCCCCTTGAGTGATGGAAAACGATATTAAAACCAGTAACAGACTCCCAGCATGCCTGGTCTGTCTCTCATTATGAGACACCTGAGGGATCGCACCGGTTGCTGTGGTCTCAACGCAGCTCAGCTCTGACTGGGCTTGAGTCGAGGGGGGGGGCGGGGAAATCAGCTCAAGATAAAGGTGAGTGAATTTTTCACCTCAGGCTCGGGGGTGGGGTGGGGTGTGTGTGTGTGTGTGCGTGTGTGTGTGTGTGTGTGTGTGTGAGTGTGAGTGTGTGNGGGGGGGGGGGGGTGTGGGGGGGGGGGTGTGGGTGTGTGGGTGTGAACAATCCATATGTTCCAGTCCTCTAAAAATCAAAATAGCCCCTGCAAGGAGGAAAAGGAAACCCTACAGCAACAGAAGGGGAGATGGTGGGAACCAGCCATTTTGGAATCTCAATCTTGCTTAAGAGGACAGTTAGCAAGACTCCAAACACTACCCTGACAACACTTCCTGTATCACCACTTGGGGTGTTTTAATGTGTATTAAAACACATGGGAGTTATTTTTGCGGAGTGTGGGGGATCATTAGTGTAAAGAAGTGAACATCGGTTAATATGAGACTACGCACACAGCCCTGCTCCCCTCCCCCAAATTAGGCACAATCAGTGATAAGTCACACCGAAGCCAGGGAGACAGCAAAGCATTTAAGCGTCTAAGTAGCAATAACCACCAACTCCTTCACTGCAGAGTCTCCATCTTCTATTCAGCCTGCAGATCCCCTAAAGTCCCTCCTAATCTCTCTCTAATTCCCCGAGTCTCAGCTGGTTATATACTTGGGAGTTTTAACGCTTGATGCATTAAATAAATATGCCTTTCCTTAGGTATTTATAAAGTTTCAAATATTGATCTCTCCAGCTCTTGTTTGAAATACGGTGCCTATGGTTTGCAGAGAGATATCGTGCAGACAAGTTTCAATTGGGCTGAGAGACAGGAGAGGAGGTCAGGTGTCAGGCTGGAGAAAAGAATAACACAAGGCAAAAGGAGGAGTAGATCTAAGTCAAGAGCAAGTGTTCCCGTTCCGAAGGGAAATACCAACCCTTCAGGAGTGCTTGCGAGTGTCCCTCAGTACTTTGTCAGATCCTGGTGATTCCGCACTTCTGCCATTTAAAAAAAAAAAATTGGGTCATTTTCATCAGTTTCTGGGACTTTTTCATCACTTTCCGGGACTTTTTTGTTTAGGACAGTTTTACAGCAGTTTTATGACAATTTCCAGCACTTCCCAAGTGCTTAGCTGGCACGTTTTCATCGCCCCAGTCCCCGGGGGGAGGGGTGTGCACAGGACTGTGCGTGCAGTTCAACTTGTGAAAAATAACGGGAAATGGCAAAAACAGTGGGGAAGCTGGTATGTTTCTGCAATGCTTGAACGCCCTGCTTCCAGCAGAAGCAGCACTCGCCAAAATGTTTTGTTCCAGGTCTAAGGGGGAACAGTAGAAAGAATAAGGGGGCTGTTCACATAAAATTATTAATTATTATCATCATCGTGTTTTGATATATTTATTTATATTTTACTTTATTTTTAAAAGCTTAATACCCCAACCCTCCTGCCGAAGTAGCTCAGAGCAGCTTACAACATAAAAAAATAGTAAACAACAATATAAAAACAATAATGAACAATAAAAAACAAACGTTGATGGGAGAAGATAACAACCCACCCACCCTAACCCTCCACTCCCCTCTCTTTACCCATCTCCCCCACCAAAGGCCTGGTGGAACAACCCGGCTTTGCATGTTCATTGAGAAGAGGGGAGGTCTGGGGCCAGCTGGGCCTCAGCCAGGAAGGAGTTCCACAGCCTAGGCGTAGGTTCCACTCCCTCTCCATCGTCATCCCCCGGAGAACGCAGAAGACTTCAAGAAAGGCGCCCTCGGATGACCTCAGGGATTAGTCCAGGGCCTGGGGAGTGAGGCAGTTCCCGCAGATAGGTAGGGCCCAAGCCGTTTAGGGCTTTACAGGTAAGCACCAGCACCTTGAATCAGAAGACAACAGGCAGCCAGTGAACGGAGCACAGGTGTAATGTGCTCGCAGTGGCCTGTCCCTATAGGAGATGAGCTGCCACATTCTACACCAGTTGCAGTCTCCAGACCGTCACCATGGGCAGCCCCACATAGAATGCGTTACAGTAATCTAATCGCCAAGTAATAAAGGCATGGATGATGGTGGCCAGATAAGAGATCGAGACATACGGCCGAAGCCACTGCACAAGATGTAATTGGCAGAAAGTGCTCCTCACCCCCACCCCCACCCCCACCTGGGCATCCAGAGTTGGGAGTCAAGGAGCACCCCCCAGACTCCGAGGCTGAGGGACAAACAGGGGACACACCCCGTCAATGATGGGGGATGTCACTACCTCCGTCTTGTCGAGGTTCAGTCTCAGTCAGCTTGCCCTCATCCGGTCCCCCACAGCTGACAGACACTGGGTGATTTCAGACGTGATGCGCTGAAATCCACCACAGTGAATCCCACCCCGGTGTGAATGGCTTCACCGCAGGCCGGGGTGAGACGCGCGGCCCCAACAGACGTGACAGGGGCGGCACCACCGCCTGGGGCCAACCGGAGAGAACACGGACCGGGGGAACCCAACAGACGTGACTGGTGGCGAGAACCGCAGTGGGAGCCCCACAAGGCGGATGCAAACATGGGCACCGGAGGGCAAACGAAGCCAAAGCCGGTGGAGGGCCCCGCCCAGGGAAGGGTAACACGAAGGGAGGGGATGGAGGGAGCTGCAGCACGAGCAAACAGCGGCCGCACGGAAGGCGCGCACACTTCAAAATGAGAAACGCACACGAACAAACGAAGCAGCACACCCACACAACAAAGGGGAGCCAAGCAGGGGGGCAGAGGGAGGCACACACCAGGGAGGGGACAGGGAACTCCCCCAGCCAGTCGGGCGCACGGG
>QEPC01007483.1:2183505-2202184 GCA_003113815.1 Sphenodon punctatus
TCTGAAAATACCCCGTCTGGCCAAAGGTCTGTTGGCGTTTCGGTGAGCCTGCAAGACCTGGCTGTTTGCCCAGGCCATCGGAGGGGAGGGTGGGGTATTGTATTTTTAAAACATTGTTTTAATGAATTTTTTGTGTGTTTTTATGCTGTAAGCCACCTCGAGATGCCGTAGGCATTAGGGGGCGGCTAACAAATTATATTATATATATATATATATATATATATATATAAATAAAAAGAACAGCTCTGGCATGGGGACTGAAGCAAAGAATTCATTCAGCTTCTCTTCAATGGCCTTGTCCTCCCTGAGCACCCTTCTCCCCCATGACATCTAATGGCCCAACTGACTCCACAGCAGACCTCTTGCTTTTGATGCTCTTTAGCAAGCCTCTTTTCAAATTTCCTCTTGACCTGTCTTATTAATGGCCTCAGCCAACTTGGTCCAGTCACAGAATATAAATGTATTCAAGTGCCCAGATGTTACAGTAATGGGGGCCAGATAAGTAGCTTAGATAGAGAGAGAGCTGTTGGGGTTGATAGTATTTCAGGGGAGAAAGAGTGAAGGCAGATCAGAAAATGGACATCTCTTTATCTAGAAGAATTCTCTCCTGACATCCTTTGCCTTGGCAGAATCTGCAGATTAGAGAAGCACACAGTTTTTAATAGAATCCTGTCCTTCCCCTATAAGTTTTCCCCATGAAATATAGTCTATTCTCTGTCTAGTCTAGTTTAAAGCAATGCGATCCCAAGGGAGACCCTGTACGATATCAGTCTCTCTATATACAGTTAGTTGGTGAGGTTAGGTTCCTTCTGGATGAAAAGGGCTACATGGTAGCTTTGTGCTGTGATGGCACAGGCAGGGAGAGGTGATGCTTGGAGAGATGTCTGAGCAGCTCCCTCAACTCGGATTTACATTTTATCAACTATCAAATGGTCTGAAGGGAAATGAAAAACCTCGTCACGAAGGAGACTATCAATCCCACTGCCTTTCACGCCAGAAGCCGAGTGGATCACACACATTGCCAGCCCCCAACTGCAGACAGCAACGGGCCACCCAAGCCAAACAGTATAGTTAAAAAATTGTAGCTATTGTTCCGATTTTCACATAGCCCACCAAATATCCAAATAATGGGTGTTGATGGCAGGTCACACATGTCTGGCTGGGAAGTTGCTGGCAACCCAGTCAGGATCAGGTCCGGTCACAGAACAAACTTCATGTGGCCAGCAGCCTGCCATGGCAGACCCAATCCAGACCAGGCCACGGGAGACTATAACAAACGTTATAGACCGCTCTGGCCTGACTGGGCAGACAGGAGGTCTCTAGGATAACAGCCCAGGCTAGCTGCTAACACTCTCGGGAGAACTCCAGAGCAAACTTTTGAAAGGGCCCCAAGAAACATGACGGTGGTCCATGGACCAAAATGGGCCTAAGCAGGCTGCCGTCACGTCCGTTAACACCCAATACCTGCATCTCAAGCAATTATTTGCGTATCTGCTTACTGGATTTGGTTATTCTGCTATTTTTTTTTGGCAAATGTAAATGTACAATAGCGCTAATAGTGTTGAAATGACACCGCCAAAAAACCAAAAATGGCCATTTAATGGAACCAAAGTAACTCAAATACCTAGAGCTGAAACGGTATTATTCATGGGCAACATGCATGTTTTTGAATAGCCCTTCAAGTACCCAAATAATGTCCAAAACAGAAATGGGTACTCGCATATCCTTTTTTTTTTTTTTTTAGGGGTGGGTAATAATGTTTCAGTTTCTCCATCCATTTCCGTATTTTGCTTACATTATTTCTGGCAATTGTGCATGCACCAAAAATGTTAATATTGCTGAAATGGCATAAATGATACACCGAACAAGCAAAATAACCAAACCGGAAAACCAGAACAGACTATGCTATATCGGTTATTGCCTGTGCCACCATTTTTGGTTAAGGCAGAGTACAAGGTTTTCCCCCCCCGAGTATTAATTTCAGCTCTAGAAGTACATTAAATGGATATCCAGTGAAATGAGAATGAATAGCAGGTATTATCCACTTCACTGGGTTCGGTCCAAACTCTGAAAATCCAATGAATTTATTCATTTTGCAGTTATTTGTTTAATCTCTCCTGCTGCCCACTTTTTCAATTAGACAATACACCAGTGCTGCACCAGCTGGTCTCTGTTGGACCACTATGGTCCACTAGGCCATGCTAAATGGCCCACAGCTAGTCTGCAGAACCAGACCTAGTTGCAGGAAAGCAGGCTTCCATTATCACTGGCGCCATAAGCATCGTTGAGGGGTGAAGAGATTGTCCTGCATCGTTGCCAGATGCAGCTTCCCTAAGCCACCTCCAGGGTCCAGAGACAGCCATGGCATCAGCAGGGACCAAAGCTTCCTGCCCCCATCTCCATCTGGTGCTCAGTGATCTGCAATAAATAATGAGGGTTGATGGTGGTCCATTGCTTCAAACCTTGGGATCTGCTTCATTACATTGATTCACAATCAGACAAGTGACTTGAACTCTCTCTCATAGTGTTCCAGGCCAGCAGAGCTCTACCACACGTTTCTCATTCTTAAGCACATGAAATTTGCCAGACTGGCTCAAGATCTGTAGTCCATCTAGGCCAGTGTCATCTTCTGATGGTGACCAACTTTGGTTGCTTTTAACTGCAGTGGATTTTTATGGACCATTTCGACAGCTGTCTGCGAGTCAAGAGCAGTAGCATGGCATCTTGCACATGCATAAAATGGTGCCATCCTGTGCGGGCTGCTGAAAAGCAACACGCTATTTTGCTCATGTGCAAAATTGTCTCACAGGTATTGCACATGCACAAGATGGCACCATCCTGCTGCTCTGGCTCTTGGAACAGCAAGATGGTGCCATCTTGCACATGCACATGCACAATACCATACCTCCCAACATTTTGAGCAGCAAAAGTGGGACACGTCCCGATTCCCTCAGCCAATAAACTACACCTCCTCACACACAGCACACACACTTTTCAACTTTCTAAGTGGATGAAGTGGGGAAGAAGCTCTTCTGTTTATCATTCAACTTAATTTCTTGTCATTCCACCATCTCTTCATTGTTCTCTCAAATGCTTTCCCTGGGAGACAACTAGGAAAAGATGTGCCAGATGCTTGAATACCAGTCTTTTTTTCTCTCTCTCTCCTGAAAAGGGAATTATGACCTTCTGCAGGAGGGTCAGTGGCATTCAGCACCCAAAGAGGGACGGTCCCTCCTAAACAGGAACATTTGGGAGGTATGTAATAGTCAAAAGGCTGTTTTCTGTATGTACAAAATGGTACCATGGTGCCATTTAACAGCAAGAAATGCCAATCCAGATCTCTGCTGAAACAAGACTGGATCATGGCCAGTCTTTGTTCTGTCAGACACAGATTGAAAAGCGTAGATCCATTAGAGATGAAATCCACCTCAACGGCCGGCTCCAGATACTTTGGGGAAGATGCTGCGCAGTAGGCAGTGAGGTATCAAGGAGAAGATTCCCCTGCAGTAGCAAAAGTCTGGCTGATGTTCAACTTCAGAGAAACTATAACACAGTTTAGCATGGCACTGGGGGGGGGGGAGAGAGAGAAGAGGGGAAAAAAATGTTCTTGACACAGAGGGGAAAGAAGGAGGGAAACCCTGCTGAGAATAGCTGAAACGGAAGAGTGCAGGAGAGGCTGATTATTCTCTCGTGCTAGTGTAAGCAACAAAAAACGATATGTTTGCTTTATTGCCTTTTGTCTCCCATTCGATTTCTGACAGGCATCTCTGTCAGTTTGAAGTCTGTTGCTGTCAGGGAGGCGAACTGAACAGGATGGCAAAGAAGCTGTCAGCCCGAAGACACACAAGCCCTCCTACCTCAAAGGAACACGTGTGATCCCCGGTGACTCGTCTCCCACTCAGATGTGCCCTGTTTACTTAGCCCTGACATTTCTGTGGGTTTCAGCAGAAGGCTAAAAAAATGTTACCCAAATTTCATTCCGCATTTCATTTACTACTCTGCAAAATAATAAGTGTCTGTTGCCTCCAGAGACAGAGTAGGATCAAAGGGAAGCTTCCTCGTATGTAACAGATTCCGAATACCTAATTTCCTCTTATAAAAGTCCTTGTTTTAAACACCAAATAGAGAGGCAGATCAAAGCCTGGCTTCGTGCGTCTCTTAACGGCCCTCGGAAGGCTCTGCCAGCCAACGAGATACAGACAGTAGCTGCTGCAAAGCCGAGACAGATAATTGGGTTCGGTTCATTTGTCTAAAAATTGCTGCATGCTATGGAGACGACCGGGTGTCTTACTACACACAGGAAACTCCTCTGCCCCCTCTTCTGCCCAATGAATTGGCTAGAGGGCAAGCCCTCTCCCTCTCTCAAGGTCTGAAAGAAAAGGAATGAGAGCAGAAACAGGACCTCGTCTCAGTAAAACAGCGCATGGAACTTATCACCGGACAAGAAGAACCTAAATCCCCACGGTCTTAATTAGGCCATAATAGGATGGCTGCACTAGTTTATGAGGCAATAATAAGACTCCCAAGAGGCCAAGCGATGACTAGGCCAACCAAGTTTTCCTGAGGAGAAAAGCCAGTTTACTGTGGAGAGAGGCAAGCTGCCTAGCCTGATATAACAGAAACAAATTGGCATTAGGGCCTGTTTACAGAAATTTGGTGCCTCAGTAGTCAGTACACATCCTGGTAGCTCCCTCAGGGTGGCCCCATGTGGTGGGGCGGATATACACAGAGCCTTTACCAACTTCCTCGCACTTGGCTTCTTCTTCAGTGTGCAAAAACCTAAAGTAGTGGCATTTTCCAAACACCACCCACCACTGGAACCATGATGAGGCCTTAGAGAAAACTGGAATGATCTGAGACTGTCCTCTGTCTATTTCCCTTACACAAGGCATGGAAGAGTTGACTCTAGGTGAGCCCAGGCCAATCTACAGTTAAGCAATATACTTAACTCATATTATTTGGTTTGCTTAACCATACATAGCTATTAAGAGCTAAATATGGAATTTAAATTACCATCTCTGGGCATCTGAATTAATCACTTCCCGAGGTGAATGTGTAAGTTCATACCTCTCTTTCTGCAGATTGTCATATAAATCTTTGTGTCGCTTCCACTCAGGTCTCATTTTCAGCCTGATTTCCTATGGAAAGTAGGGCTGAAACTCGATCTTGTTTTTCTCTTGATTCTCGTTGATCCTACACTGTCCTGGCGAAAATCGAGGGAAAAAATGGAAATGAAAAGAAGCCCCAATCTTGACACTTTCTCTTCCAAGGTTTTTTTTCTCCATTTATTCACAAGCTATGTGTGCCATGTCCTATGCGGAGTTGTCTGTCCATGTCTGTCTGTCTCTTCTCAGCTCTTCTTATTTCTCTTCTCCATGACGGAGGGGGGAAAAAAAGAAAATGAAAAAGAACTGTGCATGCACAAATGGCAACTGGGCTGTTCCTTGCATGCCCAGCCCTTTTCCAAAATAGTGCCGGCAGTTTCTCTGCCATTTTGAAAAAGGGCTGTGCATGCACATACCAGGCTGGCAGCCGTTTGTGCATGCACAGTTTGTTTTTTTCTTTTTTCAAACTATAGTCTATGAGGACATGGCAAGCTGCCTGCAGCTGGTTTGGTAAACCGGCTATGGCTAAAGAAAAGAGGGGCTTGGTCCTTCCAGCCACCATAGCATCTCTTGCAGGGGACTATGACTAATGTGCACGCTCTGGCTGTGATACAGTCATGCCTCTCTCCACCTCGATGGTTGCAGCACCGGTGGTGACCAATGCCATTCATTTTTTGCAGCTGTGTCTTAGCCAGCAATGAGCATGCACCAGGCTCCAGGCTTCTTGGGGTGCAGCAGCTTAAAACATGTCCTCTGTCCTGCAGCCACCAGCCCTGAAGAGAAATTATATAGAAGATCTCTCTGGTTGCACCAAATGACTATCTCATCGCACCTCTGATGACACATGGCCACTACAGAATCAATATCAGGACATCATTGAAACAATTAACTGCATCTGACTAGGCATCCTGCTCCATTAGAAATTATGAGCCTGTCCAATTACCCATCTCGGTTGCCGTTGTAATTATGATTTTTATGCTGCAACTACTCACTAAGCCGGTGCTTTCCTTACACAAGGGAGCTAAGAGTCATTGAAACAATAATGGAAATCTCCTTCAAAGACGACATTAGAGGCAAACTTAGACAGACAACAGGGAAAGGTAAATGGGCGCTTCGTATACTGGATCTTTGTGATGGGGCTGAGTATATTGGGGCATCCAGCCAAACTGGCTTATTGGACTCATAAGGGCATGAGCAGGAATCTACCTATCATAAGACATTGCTTTTGTAGAGCACTTTTGACCCACAGATCTCAAAGGCACTTTGTAAAAGTAAGCACGGTTGTCCCTATTATACATATGGGGTAGCTAAAACAAGAAGGAAAGTCCCTTGTTTGGAGTCAGTGGCAGGAACAGAACCCACATCTTCTCAGTGAAAGTGTTACAGAAACAACAACAACATCGTTCCGATACGATGTGCAAATTGCACATCTTGCATGCAGATTGTGTTCACGGTGAGTGCAGATTGTGTGCATGCTGCATTCCGTCTACATAGGTTGTATGCGGGTTTCACATAGCTTTCACGCTCTCCCTTTTAATGCAGTGTACAGGAGTTTAGGATCGGGACAATGACGATTACTAGCCACTTTACCATCTCCAGTCTTCCAACCTTAACATGGCTGTCACAGGAATTCTCAGCTCCTGAATTCCTTGACTTTTTTGTTTAACCTTAATCCAATAAAAGGTGATGTAACACTGAATTTCCCTTCATTTAATTTCTTCTCTTCAAAAACATGAACCCAAGCACACACCTGACTGAGCTCCCATCCTGCAGAAATTAATCCAATGTGTGCACTCATTTCAGTGCGTAGCCACTGAGTTGACCCTAGGTGTGGAGGCAATTTCAGTTTGAAATGAACATGCTCTGTGTATTTATCTGCATGCCTAATCACTGAAATAAATGCGGCTGTGGTTACTTCGGAATGGGTGCAGGCAGTTCTCTGCCTCCTAGCCATGCTTCACGGAGCAAAGAAAACAGAAGCAGAACCCACAGAGTCATCTCAGAATTGCCTCCCACCATGGCTATTTATGAGTAGATGGTTTTGAAGCTTAGCCACAGCCACAAAAATAAATGTGGACCATCATAAACCCTCACTGAGGGCTGGACACTTGACAGATTGATTCTAAAGCTCCAATGAGGAAACATGAAAACCCGTTTTCAAATCACATGAGGTGTTTTATTTTCTTGCTTTAGACTCTGGGAATGATGACTTCTGGGATTTTCTACAAATCTCTGAACCTACGAAAGGGTTTCTTGAATTGTCCTTGCATTCAGAACAAGCATGGGAAATTTCAGTCCATTTAGAAACGTTTAGAAGGAAGAGATACGGTTCCACCTTCAAAATGGTGGGCAGTAAAGATGATCTGCGAGTTAGGACAATGGTTCCCAAAATTGTTGCCTGTGTGACCCCATTTTGAGTCATAAACATAGTCCTACCATCCTAGTCAGCAACAAAGATAATCGAAATGTCTCCAGTTATTAACCAGGCTAGGGACTCCATCTCAGGGATGTAGCTGGGTTGGAATAGGAGGGACAGAAGAGGAGAAGATGGAATGTCCCCTACTCCCCACCTCCTCCAGGCTACACACACGAGCCAGAGGGTCCATCATAGATATATGTGAAAATGCTGCATTTTTGCTGTTAGGCTTGTGAACCCTTTTTAGATGTGCCACCTGCGCAGAGGTGCCCCAGCTTCATCTGCAGATTGACTAACTCCCACTTGGAGTCCCAACCTCCAGTTTGGGATCCTCTAGGATTTCGAAGAGTAGTGTTCATTTCTCAGCTGTGTCATATCCTTCCTGGGTGGCTTTAGGTATGTCTTTCTGTGCCTGAAGAACAAGGCTGATAGCTAACCCTTACCTCGGAGTGCAGAACTCCAATCACAGAGAAAGGAAAATGGATGTGTGGCAATTAAGAACCCACGGCACCACCTCAGAATCACTTCCTAATATGGAAGCAGAATTGCTTCCCAACCTTGCCGTTGTGGGACAGGGCAGATTGAAGATTGTGAAATGCTCAGAGGATATGGTCTTAAGGCTATGACAGCGCCTGAAACAGATCCATCTTGTCTAGGCTAAAAACTGGCCCTACCAATAGCTGTTCATGAGTAGCCATTTATGTATTAATTCCTTTCGGCAGACTGACAAAAGAGGTGGAAGGCCTCATTAGCATATTTAAAATTTAATAATTTTTAAATGATCACGTTAAAAAAAAAAATACAAGGATACTGACCTACATCACAACAAACTATTCTAGCTTGCATTTGTCATCTTACAAACTCTGAGTTATTTCCACATTAAAACAGAAGTAAGCATTATCAGAGACAGAGGTGAGGAGGAATTTGCAAGGTACAAATAAAAAAAGTCCACACCGGGTGGGCTGCTGAGAGAGATGGGTGTTGAAACAAGATGTGGAAAAGTCACGTTGAGTGAATGCATAGTTGGGTGGGGGTTTGAGGCAAGGGAAGAGAGGGTAGGGTCCTAATCATGGTTCTAGCCTGTGGGACCAGCTCTTATCCTCAAGTCCATACCATCATCTCCAGTACCTTTCCCCTAAGCACACTCCTTTGGTTCTTACGGGCAGGCACTGGGCTAAGGAACCGGTCCAGGGCTGTACTTGGACAGCAGACTGGGAGTTCCCCATCCTGCTTTTCACCCTGCCTGGCTCCAATTAAGCTGCACGGGAGCAAATTATGGCATTGGCTACACAAAGGGCTTGTACTGCTGCAGCTGTGAATGGCTGAGCTGCTGACAAAGGTGCTCAGAGATCCCAGTGGCAATTCTTAGAAAAGAAGGACCAGGCCACCCGATCAAGGCTGCCATAGAAACCCTACAGAAGAGGGAACCTCAGGCCCGGGGGCCAAATGCAGCCCATGGCTAGTTTTTATTTGCTCCCCTTCCAGTTCCTGGATCTGGTCCCTGAATCCAGTTTCTACCCCCAAGCACTGAAAAAGAACTGTTCAGCCCGTGAGGGGTTAACTGTCTTAAGTCACCTTTGCCTCAGAATTTCCCAAAGCACAACTAATTCTGTGTCAGGTTCATCTGAGTACGATGACTCAGATTTTCTCCAAACTGTGTCACCCCAAAGTTAGGAATTCACTTAAGTACACAGACTTAGTTTAAAGAAGCTTATTGTAAGAAACAAGATTAATATGATATGATAAGATAAGATAGATAAATAAATGTATTGTGCAGCCATAGGCTATTACAGTTTGTTACAGCATAAAATTTAAAACATACCCATAAATTCTTGTAGGGATGGGACATTAGATACAATATTACAACAAAATATAGAGATCAAAATTCCATAATAAACATGTGGGCATATACATCTCTCTCAGGGCTAACCATTATCAATAAAATTCTTCCGAATACGTAACGCCACTTCACAAAAGGCTGCCACATTCCTAGACCTAATAGAGTCATCAGGCTCAAGCAGTTTCAAAAGTAACATAGAAGGGGGAATAGAGACAACACCCCACCCAAAAGGGGGGTCAGATATCTATTCCTGGGAGAAACATAAGCAAGACATTCCAAAAGCACATGAGTACAGGTCTCGACAATCCCGAGATTACATAAAGGGCAGAGCCTTTCCTCCCATGGAATACCTCTGTACCGACCCTCCAAAACAGCTGATGGAAAAACATTACAATGAAATTTTGTGAAAGCCATTCATCGACTAGAAGGTAACCAGGAATCAAGGTAACTCTGGCCCCAACTGTGCCTGGACAATTTGGGATATAAAGGGGCTACCTGTTGAGACTCCAAAAGAGAAGATTCATATTGTGAATCCTGATCAGCAATCCTTTGTTTGATCAGGATAATTGCGCCCTTCAGCCCACAGGATTTCAAAGAGTCCAGGGGAAATCCCAAGTTCTGGACCTCACTATTTATTAGCAATTCCCAATCTGAAAATAGGCCACTAGAAAGGGCCATCATAAAGAGAGAATTTTCTTGTGTTGGAAAAACCATATTTTTGAACCAAAATTTAATCAGGATCAGCAAAGCGCATGATCTGAGTGGGGGGGCACCCCAGTTCGTGACGCATTAATACCTATGGGGTTCCCGAGGGTAAACCCAGTATTGAACGGAGAAACCCATTCTGCATAATCTCAAGTTTCCCCAGAAATCCTAAAACCCATGTTGGGTAGGCATAGAAGATCTGGCTAATCACCTTTGTAGTATACAAACATAGCGTTGGGAGGACCAGTTTTCCCCCATCTCTATGATAGAATTTCAGTATAGCAGCAGAAGATTGCCTAGAGATGTTAATAATGGCCTTAAAGTGGGAAGACCAGCTCAAGGGGGACGTTAGTATAACCCCAAGATAACTGAAAACCATAACCTGGTCAATGGGATTCCCTCTAATAGACCAGTGTTGTTGCTTCCTGGATATCCCCCGCCCTATGATCATAACCTTTGTTTTGGTGTAATTAATAGCAAGATTTTCAGAAAGACAATAGACTCCAAAAAGCTCCATGACCCTTCTCAATCCCACCTCAGTGTGGGAGATGCCCCGTCGCCACGTGGCCCTGCCCGGCACGGGTAGCGGCTCTCCTAGCGGCGGTTTTTGTCCCCCCTCCACTAGCTTGTGAGCGAAGAAAGCTGTGGGCGGGGCGCACGGCAGGGACGTCGTTGGATCAAGCGGCCTGGGGCGAAGTCTCGCGAGGTGAGACTTCGCGGCCGCCATCTTGGGGACAGGCGCGAAGCGGCCATTCCGCGCCTGCAACGGAACAGAAAGCACCCTCCCACCCTCCCTTTATGCACTGTGGGTCGTACCGGTCGTTGAGCTTGGGCTCAAGGCCAGGAAGGAATTTTGGCCTCCATGCTAATTGGCACTCTGCATGGGGTGTTTTTTCGCCTTCCTCACAGTGATAAGCTAAGATTATTATGGTGGTAAGGGAATTTGTTAAAGAATTTTGTCGCACCGCAGGGGTCCTGCGAGGTAGTTAGCTTAGAAATAGGGATAGTCTGCTGCCAAGTCATCTCCTTAAGAGGTGGGCTCTGAGTGAGAGCTAGAGCCGCCCGGCCAGCATCACGTCAGAGCAAGGAAGAGGTGGACAACACCCGGGCCTTAGGACAGAGGCGGTCCAAGGCACGGGGAAACATCCCCTCGATACCTTCTTAGGGTCACCATTGGCATGGGCCTCCTGATCCGGCTTAGGGCGGCCGGACAGGGGTGACATTAGCAGCAGCTATAGTTAGCGTTAGGGCGGTACTGAGGAACTTCAGACCGCTCAGGTTTATGTTTAATAGTATTAAATGAGTTAATAGTTAAGGTTAGCAGGACTAGAAGGGGCATAGCCCCCTCCTTAATTAAGAATTTAATAAATTGGTGCGGCCTATGTTGAATCCAAATAATTGGTGTCAGTGTCTTTCTTTGGGGTGTGGGACAAGTCCCGTCGCCGCGTGGCCCTGCCCGGAACGGGTAGCGGCTCTCGCGGCGGCGGTTTTTGCCCCCCCCCCACCAGCTTGTAGCAAAGAAAGCTGTGGGCGGGGCGCACGGCGGCGTCGGCGTTGGAGGAAGCGGCCCGGGACGAAGTCTCGCGAGGCGAGACTTCGCGGCCGCCATCTTGGAAAACAGGCGCGAAGCGGCCATTCCGCGCCTGCAACGGAACAGAAAGCACCCTCCCACCCTCCCTTTATGCACTGTGGGTCGTACCGGTCGTTGAGCTTGGGCTCAAGGCCAGGAAGGAATTTTGGCCTCCATGCTAATTGGCACTCTGCATGGGGTGTTTTTTCGCCTTCCTCACAGTGATAAGCTAAGATTATTATGGTGGTAAGGGAATTTGTTAAAGAATTTTGTCGCACCGCAGGGGTCCTGCGAGGTAGTTAGCTTAGAAATAGGGATAGTCTGCTGCCAAGTCATCTCCTTAAGAGGTGGGCTCTGAGTGAGAGCTAGAGCCGCCCGGCCAGCATCACGTCAGAGCAAGGAAGAGGTGGACAACACCCGGGCCTTAGGACAGAGGCGGTCCAAGGCACGGGGAAACATCCCCTCGATACCTTCTTAGGGTCACCATTGGCATGGGCCTCCTGATCCGGCTTAGGGCGGCCGGACAGGGGTGACATTAGCAGCAGCTATAGTTAGCGTTAGGGCGGTACTGAGGAACTTCAGACCGCTCAGGTTTATGTTTAATAGTATTAAATGAGTTAATAGTTAAGGTTAGCAGGACTAGAAGGGGCATAGCCCCCTCCTTAATTAAGAATTTAATAAATTGGTGCGGCCTATGTTGAATCCAAATAATTGGTGTCAGTGTCTTTCTTTGGGGTGTGGGACAAGTCCCGTCGCCGCGTGGCCCTGCCCGGAACGGGTAGCGGCTCTCGCGGCGGCGGTTTTTGTCCCCCCCCCACCAGCTTGTAGCAAAGAAAGCTGTGGGCGGGGCGCACGGCGGCGTCGGCGTTGGAGCAAGCGGCCCGGGACGAAGTCTCGCGAGGCGAGACTTCGCGGCCGCCATCTTGGAAACAGGCGCGAAGCGGCCATTCCGCGCCTGCAACGGACCAGAAAGCACCCTCCCACCCTCCCTTTATGCACTGTGGGTCGTACCGGTCGTTGAGCTTGGGCTCAAGGCCAGGAAGGAATTTTGGCCTCCATGCTAATTGGCACTCTGCATGGGGTGTTTTTTCGCCTTCCTCACAGTGATAAGCTAAGATTATTATGGTGGTAAGGGAATTTGTTAAAGAATTTTGTCGCACCGCAGGGGTCCTGCGAGGTAGTTAGCTTAGAAATAGGGATAGTCTGCTGCCAAGTCATCTCCTTAAGAGGTGGGCTCTGAGTGAGAGCTAGAGCCGCCCGGCCAGCATCACGTCAGAGCAAGGAAGAGGTGGACAACACCCGGGCCTTAGGACAGAGGCGGTCCAAGGCACGGGGAAACATCCCCTCGATACCTTCTTAGGGTCACCATTGGCATGGGCCTCCTGATCCGGCTTAGGGCGGCCGGACAGGGGTGACATTAGCAGCAGCTATAGTTAGCGTTAGGGCGGTACTGAGGAACTTCAGACCGCTCAGGTTTATGTTTAATAGTATTAAATGAGTTAATAGTTAAGGTTAGCAGGACTAGAAGGGGCATAGCCCCCTCCTTAATTAAGAATTTAATAAATTGGTGCGGCCTATGTTGAATCCAAATAATTTGTGTCAGTGTCTTTCTTTGGGGTGTGGGACAAGTCCCGTCGCCGCGTGGCCCTGCCCGGAACGGGTAGCGGCTCTCGCGGCGGCGGTTTTTGTCCCCCCCCCACCAGCTTGTAGCAAAGAAAGCTGTGGGCGGGGCGCACGGCGGCGTCGGCGTTGGAGGAAGCGGCCCGGGACGAAGTCTCGCGAGGCGAGACTTCGCGGCCGCCATCTTGGAAACAGGCGCGAAGCGGCCATTCCGCGCCTGCAACGGAGCAGAAAGCACCCTCCCACCCTCCCTTTATGCACTGTGGGTCGAACCGGTCGTTGAGCTTGGGCCCAAGGCCAGGAAGGAATTTTGGCTTCCATGCTAATTGGCACTATGCATGGGGGGTTTTTTCGCCTTCCTCACAGTGATAAGTTAAGATTGGCTATGGTGGAAAGGGTATTGTTAAAGAATTTTGTCGCACCGCAGGGGTCCTGCGAGGTAGTTAGCTTAGAAATAGGGATAGTCTGCTGCCAAGTCATCTCCTTAAGAGGTGGGCTCTGAGTGATAGCTAGAGCCGGCCGGCCAGCATCACGTCAGAGCAAGGAAGAGGTGGACAACACCCGGGCCTTAGGACAGAGGCGGTCCAAGGCACGGGAAAACATCCCCTCGATACCTTCTTAGGGTCACCATTGGCATGGGCCTCCTGATCCGGCTTGGGGCGGCCGGACAGGGGTGACATTTGCAGCAGCTATAGTTAGCGTTAGGGCGGTACTGAGGAACTTCAGACCGCTCAGGTTTATGTTTAATAGTATTAAATGAGTTAATAGTTAAGGTTAGCAGGACTAGAAGGGGCATAGCCCCCTCCTTAATTGAAGAATTTAATAAATTGGTGCGGCCTATGTTGAATCCAAATAATTGGTGTCAGTGTCTTTCTTTGGGGTGTGGGACAACAGGATCGTATCGTCCGCATAAAGCAATGCGGGTATCCTTCGATTTCCGATCTTTGGGGCATGAGTATCTTTCTTTTTCAAGAAGGTAATTACATCATTTAAATACAAATTAAATAGAGCAGGGGCCAGGATGAATCCCTGTCTTACCCCTCGTCTGACAGGGATGTTTTCAGAAAGTTGGTTCGGGGAGGGGGGGGGGGCAAATCTCACTTGGAGGGTGTTTCCAGAGTGCACTTTGATCAAAAGAAAAAGTAATCTCGGATCCAGTGAAAAGGCACTCAACTTGGCCCACAACCATTCCCTATCCACCAGGTCAAATGCAGAACACAGATCGATAAAACATAGAAACCGCTTCCCTTGACATGCTACGTATTTCTTGATAAGGTGGTACAAAACGAAAATCTGGTCTGTTGTTGACTTCCCTTTTACAAAGCCCACCTGCTCGGGTTCCATCAACCCCTGAGTCTCAAGCCAAATTTGAAATGTACCCAGTAAGTATTTCATGTAGAGTTTCCCCACCACACTAAGCAAGCTAACGGGGTGATAATTAGATGGCATCTGGGGGTTACCCTTCTTATGAAAGGGGACAACAATACTAATTAGCCATGACTGGGGGAGCACTCCTGTAACATTTATTTGAGTGGAGCCAGAACACTAGCCCACCAATCAGGAGAACTTTTAATCAAATCTGGAGAGATGAAATCATCCCCCGGGGCTTTCCCTGGTTTAATGGACGCAATAAGGTCTAAGACATCCTCTATAGATACTGGCGGCCAGGAGGGGAACTGATCTATTGGGGCCAGTCGTATCTTTTCCACTCGGTGTATAGAGAGAGAAAAGACATCCCTTTAAAATTTGACCCAAACTTCAGGAGCAAGGGACAACTGACCACTTACCTTTCTCCCGTTCCTCCTTTCTCCTGAGGAATGGAAAAAATCCCAAAAGACCTTAGTGTCCTTTTGATTCACACAACTAACTAGTTTTAACCATTGTTTCTTATAAAAGTCCCATTTTTTGGAGCTAGTGTAATCCGATAAAGTTTCTTCTGATTAATAAATGCTAAGCGCACTCTTAGAGATGCCTTTTGCTTCAGAGATCTAGCTTTCTGCCTTAGCGATGACCTCAACTCGCAACACTCCTTATCAAACCACTGGGGTACATACTAATTATGCTGAGTAGAACCTCTGAGGACCTTAATAAATGGGGCCAAACAGTCTATCAAGTTGTCATAGCAAGTGACCAAGTCCGCACAATCCTGAGGAAGGATAAATAGTTTTTGCATATCTTGGGCCTCTCAGCTTGATAGCCATTGGAGGAAGGGCGTCTTAACTGATTCAGACCACTTGACTTGAACAAAATGGAAATTAGTCTCAGAATTTGTTTCTAACCTAATTTGACCATTCACAGAGCCCACAATGCCCATGGGCAAATTCATATTTATTACCAATGGGAAATGTGAGGACTCTATTCTAGGGGTTATACTAAGGAACCGGACAGACTCCAGGGAATCAAGCAAGATAAGCAACTAATCTATAACACTAGATCCTAGGGCCATATGCGAGGTAAAATCTCCCTGCAGATCTCCTTCCACTTGACCATTAAGGATACACAGGTTAAATAGATCCATCACTTCTTTCATTTTCCTTGCTCTGGCACTAATGACATTATCTTTTGAGGTTCTACTTGGAAACCTTCTTAAAGGTGCATGTTCATCCAGCACGAGAGTTACTTGCAGATCCATGGGATTCCAGTTCTTGTATTGAAATCACCACCTATTATAATTGTGGCCCCCCCACATTCTTCAACAGCCAAATCCAAGAGGTCATGCCACTGTTTCCATAAATCATGAGAATAATACAATGATGAGGTAGGAGAAATATACACAATTACAATTAAAATTTCATAGCCAGAAGGAAACAAACAATGATACATAGCTAAATGAGTCCTGTGAGAGCCTATCAATCTCACCTTAACACCCAAGGCTGACCGGACCAATAAGGCCAAACCGCCAATTGGTCTTCCATGCTTAACCGAAGGGGAAGCATGTAAACAAAAAGAATCATATGTAGGAATAATTAGGTCTACTAAAGTCCATGTTTCTTGTAATAAAATGAAATTGAATTCATTTTAAAAATTCAAAAAATCTGCATCATACTGATGAATTAGCCAGCCTGCAATATTCCAACTTACCCAGAAACAACTCCAGGGTCAATAGATGTGTGTCATTGGTTTATCTGAGACCTAACTGAGGTGGGAGAAGTTACTAAAACCTGTGGACCCGAATCATGCATTCAGGGAGATAATGTGGAGACAGGGCGTGGACAACTAACTAATATATCTTAATTTGAGTTAGATTTCCCTTGTTTATTATCTCCAGGGAGTTCGATTTTGGAAGAAGGTGTAGGAAGAAAGCCTTTATTTACTGGGGATAATACTACTGACCCGTCCTTGTCTCCAGAGTTCGTCTTGTATACGGGTCCCCTAGGAGGAGAACTGACAGACAAGTGAGACACCGAAAAAGGGTCAGACCTGGAGGACTGGGAAAAAAACCTTTTCCCAGTCCTATTAGGGATCGCTGATTGTACTGGGCGATTTTGGGCTTTCAATTCTCCTAGTTTCTCCAATAAATGATCTAGGTGGAAAAGCATCTCCTTTTGTCCTGTTAAAGGGACAGTTGGTAATTGTACTGATGAACTTATCCGGGATAAATTCCGTGCCAACTGTACCCCAGGGATGTCAACTTCCATAGATCCTTCCTTAGAGAGATCAATCAAATTTGCAGATATCAACGGAGCAGATTAATATGCAATGCAAGACTGTGCTCAGAGTGCAGTAAATCAAACAAACATAATAGATAACATGAATTTATCTTACTTGTGAGTTCTAGGCTAAAATCCTATTTATGCAGCAGTCCATTCTATTTCAAAGTTCCTTTTTTCTCAGCTCTGATGTTACTGGAGCTGGGCATTAAATTCTTCTTGGCTGCAGTTTCAAAGCTTCTTCACAAGATCTCTTCACATGCTCTTGGTCAAAAGAATCCCTCCTCAAGTCCTAAGCAGGCCTTTTACTCTGCCAGTCTGCTTGCTTTTAGGTTGTTAATTAATTTCCATTGTTTTACCAGAAGTTTACCCAGATGTCCTCTATGCGGCTAAGTGTCCTTTGAAATGCAATCCGTGGGGAAGGTAAAGGTTTGTGGCATCACCTTGACCTCCCTCATGTTACCTGTTCCTTTCTCTACGGTGTTTTAACTTTCATTCTAACATGTACATTTTGACAATCTAGGTCATATAATTCACACCATGTTGTTCTATACATTACACTGATCCGGTAGACACCAAACATGGGTATACAATACTAATACCAAGTAGTCATTTGTGAACATGTATGTAACAATCTGGTTTCCTGATCTTTACCACAGGTTCCCCATCTCTGTCATACAGAGTTAAATCTTAGTGTCCTGAAAGAGGCACTTAGCCAGAGCTTTAGTGAATAGAATCATGGAGTTTGGTTTTAACTTTAATTCAGATTTACAACTACGCATTGCAGAGATAGATGCTTTTTCCAATTAGCTGTAAATAGCCCAAAATGGTTACAAAACTATCTCCATCCATTCATCTCCCACGCCTGCATTGCTGGGAGGGAAAAAGAAAGGGGTCTCGGCTTGGGAATCGTTGATCAATGAATCCTAAAACTTTAATGTGGCTGATATTCGAAACCAGGGAATAGACTAATGGACAGCCCAGCTAATTAATATTATCACTAAGAAATGGCTAATCTATCACCAAATGTGTTAGTCGGCAGGGTTAGTCCCAGCCTGGGACATCTTTATCAATAAGCTGATGTTAGTTATTGGGCACGATGGCTAGGTTACAGACTGAGCTACAGCAGGCAAGGGGCATAGGAAGCAGCGGTGGCCCTAGCCTGAGGGCGCCTGGGTCAGTGCCCTGCCCCCACTCTCCCCCGTCCCCGGTGCCACTGACAGTAGCACTCAGTGAGCGCCAGGGCCGGAGGAGAGCGGGGGCAGGGCACGCCGCTCTGACTGAGCGCTCTCTGTTTCTCCCGGCGGCTGAAATTGACACAGGAATGCCACGCTGCTCTGACTGCTGCAGACGCAGCACGGCGCTCCGATGTCAATTTCAGCCGCCGGCAGAGACAGAGAGCGCTCAGTCAGCGAGCGCTAGCTGCCTGGACTCCTTCTGGGACTCCAGAGTCTGGAGTCCCAGAAGGGACAAACTTGGTCTGAACGCAAGCCGGGCGGCTCAGTGTTCAGACGAAGTGTGATGAAATTTCCCGCAGCGGCAGCTTTGCATATGGACTCAATGGAATGCCTCACCTGGGCGTTCAGTGGAGGCGCTCAGCGGCGGAATGTGCTGCAGCGCGCATGCTTGAACTGACAGTCAGTTCGAGCATGCGCAGCACATCTCGCCGCTGAGCGCCTCCATTGAACAGTGAACTAACTGCCTGGTGCCAGCAGCCAGTCCCCGACACCGGTGAGTAAATGCGCACACGCAGCGGGGGGGGGGGGGGGGGGG
>QEPC01007483.1:2202757-2234760 GCA_003113815.1 Sphenodon punctatus
TGACAAAATGGCCTCTCTACTCATGCTTGGGAGGGGTGAAGGAAAGCAGCAGCAATGCATCAATGAATGCATTGCTGCTTTCCTTCTCCTCTCCCAGCATGAGTAGAGAGGCCATTTTGTAAATTTGTGGTTCCACTGGTCGTGCCTACTCTTTTTTTTTTTTTTTTTAAATGATCCCTTTGCTGTTTCACTGCTGCTTCCTGCTGTTGCTGGAAAGTAGTTTATGTGGACAGGCGTTTGGCTGCCGGGGATAATGTGTGGCTGCTGGGGATGATGCTGGTTGGACTAGGGGCCTGCTTTGGTGGGAATGCAGCCCTGAAAGGGGCCAAATTGTTTTTTTAAAATGGGTCTGTGTTCTTGAACCAGCAGTTTGTTGGTGAAGCTACTAGGGATGCTGGTCTGGATGTGTCTGATTTGGTGGCAATGCATCCCTGAAACTGGCCACATTTTTTTAAAAAGGCCTGTGTGCTTGCACAGGTGTTTGGCTGCCGGGGATGCCTTTGGGGGCTTGTGGGAATGGTTTGTTTTGTTTATGTGTGGTTTTCTGTTTTTTATATGGGTTTTGTTCACTTGATGATGTGGAGTGTTAAATACTTATTCCACCCCCCCACCCCCAACACACACGCTGCAGAGGGTGAAGGGGAATTAGTATTTAATGCCCTGTGATTCAATTGAGGTTTTGAAATCGTGAGATGTAACAGTTACTCTGGTGATCTTACGGGTGTTCAAAATCCTAGAAATGTGATGTTTGTGATAAAATTGAGGTTTTGAAATTGTGAGACGTAACTGTTAGTCTGGTGATCTGCCTGCTTTTAAACCTGGCAGAGGAGGTGAATATAACCTGCCTAACTGAAATTGCTGGATGAAGTAATGTAATGTCCACCCAATGTTAACCCTGGGAACTCCTTGCTTCTGGCTGGGTTATGCCCTGGCTCCGCCTACCATATCCCTGGCTCCGCCTACTATATCCCTGGCTCTGCCCCACAGGCCTTATTACCCCACTGCCCCTCCAACATCAAAACCCACCAGCCGCCCCTGATAGGAAAAGCAAACAAAGTGTAGCTAAGACACTGATCAAGTCAACTATGAGTTACTTTCTAGTTGGCTTTACTGTTGGGAGGGTGACCGGTCACTTGGAGATCACCTCTGGGGATGAGATGAGGATCAGCGCCACAGGAAGTCAGGGCAAGAGGAGAGGGGGTAGGACTGCACCTCAAGCATGGTGGTGAAGACTCTCTGGGGAGAGCATTCCTGGGAACCACAAGGAGAGGAGGCTTGAGAGTTGAACCTGACCCCTCAGGAGGGAGATGTACTCTGCATCCCAGCCTGGAGTGGAGAACCAGTAGGAGGGGGCTTGGATGTGGCCCGGTAGACTGCCTTAGGATTCTTTATTTAAATTTCTATCCTGCTCATCCCACAAAATGCAGGCTCAGAGCAGGTCAAAATAACAAATCAGAGGCATACATGAAAAGATAGTGGGAAATTCAAATATACCCACGCCTAAAACCCATTCTTGGACCATGAAAGCCCAATTAATTATGTTTTACGCTGCTTCTGGAACACACGTAGGCTCAGGTTTTGGTGAACCTCGGGAAGAAGGGAATTCTGTAGCCACTGAGAACGCCCCTGCCCATCCATACTTAGTTCACCAAGGGCATGGCCAAAATGCTACTCCCAGCTGACTGACAAGAGCATGGAGGAGATGGACACCTGCAAAAGTGTACAATGTGCATCGGACGTTTAGCCATCACTGAGCTGGAGTAGGTTTCCTTCAGCTCACACAGCTGCTGATAGATTGCAGATTATCTCTTACCTTTGCTTCGTCTCCGGCTCCTATACTGCTCTGTGTAAAAGGTCAGCTGGGTTTCGTCGTCTGCCTCTGAGCCAGAGTTTCCTTTGGTGCGTCCAAACCCGATGCCACCTGCAGAGAAGCAAGCAAGACATTAGCACTGCCACCTTAAACACTCCTGAGCGAGACATCGCTGAGTGTTTCCAACAACGAACAACAACCAGCACCAATCTGTCTGTTTAAACCCTAAGAGATTTTTAGCACCCACATAGTCTGAACCTTTGACCTCCGCCCAAGTACCAGACTTTAGGCCAGGGTGGGAAATCTCGGGAGTTGAGGCCAAATTTTTAGTTTTATTTGGCCCCTTTCCAGTTCCTGGATATGGTCCCTGGACCAGTAGGCGGGGCCAGCAGTGAGAGGGGCCAAGCCAGCAGTAGGTGGGGCCAAACCAATGGAGCTGGGGCTAACCAGAATTTTGAAATTAATATAGGTTTTTACTAGGGCTGCAACCATTAATCGATTAATCAAACCGATCAATTGATTAATCCGTCTTAAATCAATTAAAATTTATCCCCCAAGTAAACGGTTAGCTGCCAGAACCTTCTGACAGTCCATAGATCTGAGTCTGTAGTTCAAGGGGACACGTTCCAGCGGAAGGCAAGTTTACCCAATGCATGCAAATTAGGTGAATCTATGCAAATTTATGTACATCCATGCAAATTTATGCAAATTGTAAGATTACAATTAATCTATTAATCTGTTAATCGGCAAAAAGGCTTAATTGATTAATCAACTAAAATTTCTAATCGGGCTGCAGCCTGAGTTTTTACAGCCTCAGTTCCCCATCTGTAAAAAATGTGTGTGTGTGTGTGTGTGTGTGTCCCTGTGTTCCCCCCACCCTTCTCTTTCTTAGATTGTATGCCCACTGGGCAGGGATCTGTGTCCAGTAACCACCAGCCGGCAATGTGTTCAATGGAAGGAGTACCATAGAAGAGAAAACAGATGTAACAAAAGAGCTAGCCCAGATTACAGAAATTTCCAGGTGCAATTTAAGGTACAATTCAAGCAAACATTACAATATCTGAAATACACAGGCAGCATAGGCCACAGCTAGAATGCATGCAAAACCCAACAGGGTTAAGTGGAATCCTAAAATGCACACCATGAATCCTGCAATTTTTCCCTGGGAGGGAAAAGATTCCCTACCTCCGATGTAGCACTTTCAGTCCTTCCTACAAGCTGAAAGCTTTAGGATCCTGCCTTGGCTTGATTTTCAACCAGTCTTAAGGTTTTCAAATCCATTCCAGCTCTTGACTTTGGTCCCTGACAAGGGTGTTTGGATATGATCACATTCATTGAGTCAGATAGGTCACAATCCTTCTTGCCCCAAATGGTTTTATGATTGCAAAAGCCACAGAAATTAAGGGGGGAAAGGGAGGAGTGTAGACAAGGAGCTGGCAAGAACCTTTCAATCTATCGGGCACGGGGCAACATTAAAAGGAAAAAAGAGGCCTCTGGGGGTTGACAGTGGCCCCTTAAACTGCCATTATAATATTTTACTGTTTTAAAAATCCTTTATTCTAGGCCAAAGTACAACTTCTACACTTCTTGGCAAGAGAACTGCAAATGAAAGTGCCACCTTCTGCCCTGTAAAAGTCTTAATCACCTCAACGAGGGAGGCAGGGAGAGCACGAAAGTCATCTTGAACTGGCAGCCTGAAGCCTTTCTCTGTCAGCTGTGTGGATACAAGCAAGGTAGTGGTGGCATCCCCCAGCCTCCCCCCCTAAGGGACCTCGGGTCTAACTGGGAAGGGCAAGAACATTAGCATAACCTTGGACTAAATGTTTAAGAAGGATTCTGTTAAGCCTCGGGTAACAGCCATTCATCCATTTAAAGCCAAAGGGAGCTGGCTCATTGATTTCAACTGGCGGAGGATTTGCCCTTATTGTTCTGTTGTTAATAAGACAAGTGTTCCCTTTGTTTCTCTCAGCAGGAAGTCTGTGGTTGCCAAGTTGGTCCCCAAAGAAAAAACCATTCTTGCTATGCCAAAATCATGCCACACATTGGGCCAGTTTTGTTCAAGATACCATCCAAAGACTTTGCAATGTAAGGAACCTTCCACAGAACACCATCCTTGTGTGGAGCTGGGGCAAGGTTGCTTAAAGGGTGTGCTCAGGATAGGGAAGTAAAGGAAGGGCCCAGATAATTTATCTATTGTGGATTTATCTCCGGCCTTAAGTGAGTGCCAACCTCTCTGCTCCACTCCCCTGACCTCGTTTGTTCAGTGCTTGAGGATAGAGTCTAGAACCACGGGCCAGATCCAGAAATGGGAAAGAAGTCAAATAAAAACACAGCATTGAACTAGACTTGGCCCATAGTCCAGAGGTTTCACACCAATGTTTTAAACAGAGAGAGGCAGGAGTGCATGTTTGTGCAGAATCCAGAGAGATTAGTCCTGGAATTTTAGACTTCTTTGTCTTGCACTTTCTGATCTCCCATGCACACATCCTGCTGAATTTGCAGCAACCATACGAGACTATGCTCCCTTCCTCTCAGCTCCCCACAAATCTTCATGACTTTATCATCACAAATCCCACTGAGACATGAATGCATCACTGCAGCTGTAGCTCCTACCCTTTAAAAAGAGGCTACATTTAAAGCATCCTTCTTTTAAAGGAGCTAGAGGTGCAATGAGATGAAGTGACTTGCTCCAGCTCACACAAGGTATCTGTAGCAGAGAGAGGGGATTGCTTCCTACACGGATGAAGGAATTGAACCCTGTTCTCCTGAATCCGTAATCACAACTTTACCCAAAAAGCTATCTTTCCTTTTTCACTCTGGCACGATTAATGTCTTACAGCAGTTCAGGGACTCCAGTGGACATTTGGGAGGGAAGGAGGCGGCAGACGCAGAAAAACAATAAGCTTTATTCTGGTCAATGAGAATTAAAGAATTTGTCTGGACTTCTGACCCGAACCCTCTGGCTACAATACAATGATGCCACTGCTGTGATTAACCGGCACTCCTCCGCCACACAGCGCCTCAGCCAGGCAGAGCCATTGCCTGTGAACCTTTTGCACAGAACAGCAGCCAGTGCCAGGAGGCAGATATTAATAGGATGAGATCTCTCTCAAAATTCGACTTGGAGCACAAGCTGACCAACACAAAAGACCTCCACCTCTCTGCATGCCACACCGAGTACAACATAGCAGAGGCCTGCAGGCTGCCTCCCATGCAGCTGGGCACACTCTGATAATCATGTTCATTTCAATATTTTTAAAAAACAGACAAAAGGGACAACAGAAAACACCTTATTTCCCAATTATGAAAACTTCAGGGGGTATATGAAAACTTCAGGGGGTATATATAGCTTTATGGGCACAATTCAAAGTGCTAGTTTTAACCTATAAAGCCCTAAATGGCTTGGGCCTCAAATATCTGAAAGACCGCCTCTTGCCCCATGTCCCGTCATGGCCTCTGAAGTCGCCTGGGGGCGTCCTCCTGCAGGAGCCAACTCCCGTGAAGTTGTTACAATGAGGGCGTGGGGGGGGGGGCATTCTCAGTTATGGAACTCCCTCCTCTTGGAGGTCCACCTGAGCCAGAGTCTGTTTGTCTTCTGGAGAAGATGTAAGACCTTTTTGTTTGGCCAAGCATTTGACAGGCGGAAAAAGGGTTGGGTGGGATTAGGTAGGGGGATTTGGGGTAGGGGGTTGACTGGTGGGTAGTTGGGATGATGTTGAGTTTTTAAGGGGTTTTAATGTATATTATTGTATTTTATATTTTCAACAGTGTGAGCCTCCCTGAGTCATTTGAGAAGGGCAGGGTAAAAATGTAAATGAAATAAAATAAATAAATAAATGGGGTAGAAGGCTAAGAGATGCATGTTGTGTATTTAGGGACAAGATTTGGGGAACATCCAGCAAGAGAAGCAAAGTCTAGGTATGTTTTTCATACGTGCTTTCAGTTGGGTAGGGGACAATGGAACATTCCAAGTACTGGGCATGGTGGGGTGTTTAAGGGTACGGAATGTGATTTGGGAGACAAGACTGAGGGCAGCCATGGGTGGGGAGAATGGGCAACAGGCAACCACATACTGGGAGGGTGTATATGGGGAGAAAAGGCTCAGAGTCAGCGAGGGGTGGGGAGCAGTTTGTTTTTGGGGAGGGGACAACCAGGTGTTGGGAGGTGCATTTGGGAGGAGAAGGCCGAGGGATGGATGATGTGTATTCACGGATAAGCCTTGAGAACAGTCAGGGGTGGAGGAGAACTGTATGTCTGGGCTACAGTGGACACAGAAATCAAGTCCATAATATTGGGGTGGGGTGGAGCTTGCTGTCCCCAGTTTCAGTGTTGCCCCCAACTTGCAAAGGAAGAGGATTGGGGCTGAAAGATCAAGGCAAAGTGTGGGTACATGGAGCCTAAGTTGTAAGCGAGCACAATATGCGAGACGGCACAACATCTTTACTGCTTACATAGCATGTAGGTTAAGGCAGGAGCCTTAACTTACGATTTCCATGCTTTTTGCAGCATGGTTGGATTTGTAAGAGCCTATAAACCAAAGGTTTTTTGATCCTATAATATGATATATGGACAGGTGTCAACCCTACCTGCCACCTTCAGAGAGAGAGAGAGAGAGACTGAGACTCTGTGGATGTCGGAATGTGTAGTTGTGTACAATTCTCCTGTGTGACTGTGATGTCACAACATTCCCCAGCTCTTTCTGATGTCTCTCTCCACCTGGAAAAAAAAATCCTCAGGGAAAAATCGGGGCTTCCATTAGTGTTGCAACAAATTGGCTGCTCCTGAATTTGTAGGCACACTCATCATTTTGGGGAACTCATCAAGTTTGCACTGAGTTTTTTCACATTGAGGCCTACAGTTGAAACAAAAAACAACAACGACGGTATAGCTGTTGAATTTTCGTACCCAAACTGACTCAAATATATTGGGTACTGACTGACTCCTGATTTGGGTACCCATTGTCCCAGAATGTTGACTTCCAGTACCGATATTTTGGTTCTCTTTTCAGGATTTCTGATGTCAACTTTCTGGTCACCCTCGTCACTTCTATCACTTCCATCATCCACAAATGACAAAAAATGAATCAAATTATTCAAAAACAAATAAACCTACAAACCATTCCCAACTGGAACTGAAACAAACAGCTGCAAAAAGCTGACAGATTTTGCCACACCGGCAAAGCAGCAAATCGTCCATTCTCATGTGGAGGCAAATCATGCATGGAAAGTATCATGGGAAAGCGCCCTATGTGAGCATAGACACCGGCAGAGAAAGCGTAAAACCATTATTACACAGGCCAAGAGGGAATTTGAGGAACAACTTGTTAAGGATGCAAAATCCAATACTCAGGTTTTTTTTCCTAGTACATCAGAGCCAGGAAATCTTCTAAAGAGGCTGGTGGTCCACTAATCAGGAAATAAACGGGCACTCAAAGATGACAAGGCCATTTCTGAAAAAACTAAATCAGCTCTTTGAGTCAGCTTTTAGTGTGGAGGATGTTGGGGAGACACCTACATTTTTGTTGGTAATGAATCTGAGGAATTATCTGAAATTAGTGTCATGTAGAAGTGGTTTTATTGCATATCGACAATTTAAACAGTAGCATATCACTCGGGTCAGATGGTATTCATCCGAGGGTACGGAAAGTTTTAAATTGCTGAACTACTATCAGTAATATGTAACTTATTGCTAAAATCCTCCTGTGCACCGGAAGACTAGAGTTTAGCAAATGTAATACCAATTTTTAAGAAGGGCTCTACAGGAGACCCTAAGAAACTACAGACCAGTAGGCCTGACAACAGTAGCAGGCAAACTGGTGGAGACCATTGTTAAAAACAGAATTACTAAGCATATTTATATTTATTTATTTATCAATTCTAGTACCCCGCCAATCCTGCCATAGGCAGCCTGGCGCAGCTTATAAGAATAAAAATATATATAAAATTTGCCTACAGCCCTGCAAACAACAAAAACAACAGAATAAAACAGTAGGTAAAAGGGGAGCATCACCTCCCCCATAATTAAAATCTCACATATAAATAAACAACACCCCACCCCATCCCCCTAAACAACCCACCCTCGCCAAAAGCCTGGCGGAACAGCAAGGTCTTACATTGGCGCTGAAACAAAGAAAGATCCGGGGCCACCCGGGCCTCTACCGGGAGGGAATTCCACAGTCGTAGAACAGCCACTGAGAATGCCCTCTCCATAGTAGCACCGCTAAATACTATGGGGACCTCAAGGAGAGCGCTCCCGGATGACCACAGGGGCCAGTCAAGGGCACGGGGAGTCCCACAGATAGGTAGGGCCCAAGCCGTGTAGAGCTTTATAGGTAAGAACCAGCACCTTGAATTGGGCCCGGAAGACTATAGGCAGCCAGTGCAGAAAACAGAGCACTGGTGTAATGTGCTCCCAGCAGCCTGTCCCTGTAAGGAGGCAGTCTCCGAACCGTCACCATGGACAGCCCCACGTAGAGTGCGTTACAATAGCCCAACCTTGAGGTACTGAAACCAGAAATGATAGTGGCCAGATCAGACTCTGAGATATAAGGCCGAAACAGACGCACTAGATGTAATTGGCGAAAAGCACTCCTCGCCACAGCCCCAACCTGAGCATTAGGTGGAGCTGCGAGTCGAGGAGCACTCCCAGACTCTTGACCTGAGGTACCAATGGGGATGGACCCCATCAATGATGGGGGACGCCACATCCATCTGTCATGTATCTCATATAAAAAGCATATATTTTATTGGCCATCTGTGTTTCAATGTATTGAAAATTAGAATTAGCCTCTGTATGGTGAACTTCTGATGAACTGTTTCTATAATGACCTTTTACTGACCTATTGACAATATACTGGGAGAGAGATATGATCAGTCTGTCTCTTAAGGATTACATAGCTAGGCCTTTATCAACGTTTTCCTGCTGACCAATTTCAAGGGACGTGACTCCCAAACAAGGGCAGGAAACGGTCTTGTTTATCTAAAGAAACCTGACATCTTGGTCATTGTTAAATCCTATCTCAGATGTTAGCCGCCTTTTTAGTATGTATCAAGAGATTGTTTACACCTTACTTTGAGAAAACTCATTGTAAGTTTTCTTGACCTGACGTCATTTAAACTGACTTCTAAGAATTGTCATTCTATAAAGAGGCAGAGGAAAAACTGATTCTTCAGAAAGCTCTCCATTCCCTGGAGTTTTCTCACCGTTATTGTGGCAGTATGGGACACAGGACTGGGTTAATATGAAAGTATATTCTTTTGATGCATTGAGCCAACAATAATTAAAGCATATGTTATTTCTTATAGATGTTAAAATCTTTGAACTTATAATAGAACTGTTTCTCTGAACAGAAATGTCTTTTTAAATCATGTATTTATAACTGACACTGTTTCTCTTTTGTACCATGTTTTTATTTGAACTTAAGTAAACCATGCTTTATATTTATAACATTATTTATCTCATGGCCTCATTTATAAATAACATTGTCTTTACAATACTTTGCTGAGCTGGTTGGCTTTTAGCACAGTGTAAACTAAGTTTCCACATATTGAAAAATAGTCAGACCAGATTATGTCAGGCCTGGACCGCTAAGCGCATTTTCCATTCGAGGAAACTAGCAACACATCACCTTCCCCACTAACATCACCTCCGTCTTGTCGGGATTCAGCCTCAGTCGACTCGCCCTCATCCAGTCTCCCACAGCCGACATCATGTAAGCACCAAAACTTCAAGGCCCGGGTCCAATGAAAAGAAGAGACAGATTTGGGTGTCATCAGCATATTGATGGCACCAAACTCCAGTACTCCGGATGATCTCGCCCGACGGCTGCATATACATGTTGAACAGGAGAGGGGAAAGAATAGAACCCTGTGGGACTCCACACAAGAGGTCCTGGGGAGATGAAAAATGTTCCCCAAGCACCACCCGCTGGGTTCTCCCTGAGAGGAACAAACTGAACAATTCAAGAACAGTCCCGCTAATCCCTGCTTGATCCCGCAGACGCGTCACTAACAACTTGTGGTCAATGGTATCAAAAGCAGCCAACAGATCTAACAGAATCAACAGGGTCGAATGGCCCTGGTCTAACTGCTGGCAAAGGTCATTGACCAGAGTCACCAATGCAGTCTCAGTGCCATAGCCCGGATGAAAACCGGACTGCGAAGGATCCAGAAAACTGAGTCAGTCCAGATGCTCCTGAAGCTGCCAAGACACTACCTATTAAATAACCTTCCCTAAAAAGGGAAGATTGGAGACAGGCCAATAACTGGTAAGGGCATCAATGTCCAAAGATGGATTTTTGAGCACGGGCCGAACCGCCGCCTCCTTGAGGCAGCCCAGCACCCTGCCAACCGCCGCCTCCTTGAGGCAGCCCAGCACCCTGCCCTCCCGAAGACAGGCATTGACCATCCCAGCCAGCAATGGCCCAGTGTCTCCTGGCAGGCCTTAACTAGCCAGGACAGGCATGGATCTAATTCACAAAAGGTGGCTCTAACCGCCCCAAGGGCATCCTCCGCATCAGCAAGCAAAATCTGCTGAAATTAATCCCAAATAATTGGACAAGGCGGGGCTTCCACAGCCTCTAGCTTCCCCATTGTAATAAGTGTGGTGTCGAAATTGTGGTGAATCCAAGCGATTTTATCAGGAAAAAACAACAAATGTGTCACAGCAGTCACTGAAAGATTCCAGGTCCAGGTGGAGGGAGGCCAGACAAACCAGCCCCCTCACCCCGGAAAAGCTCCGCTGGACGAGTTTTAGCTGATGCAATGAGGGCAGAAAATAAATCCTTCTTTTCTGCCCGCACAGCTACCGCATAGGCTCGTAAACTAGCTCTATGATGTAATCAGTCAGTTTTAGTATGAGACCGTCGCCACTGTTGCTCGAACCACTGCCCTTCACGCTTCAACAACCACAGTGCCTCAGTGAACCAAGGGGCTCTGCGATGTCGAAGCTCAGGGAGCGCACGCTTGGGAGTCATCTGATAGATGGCCCCAGTCAGCAAGGTATTCCAAAACTCAACAAGGCCATCGAGTGGCCAGTCAGCAAGATCAGTGGGTAGCTCCCCCAGAGCAGTCCAGAACCACTCTGGTTCGATCAATCTCTGGGGGCGGACCAACCGAACTGGTTCCACACCCCTCCATGGGCAGACGTGCCAGGAGACAGGCCTGTACAGGATAATGCTCTGTCCATGACACTGCTGACACCTCCCCCACTAACTGATTCCCCGCCTCAAGACCAGTGCAGAAAATCAGATCGAGGGTATGTCCTCCATCATGTGTCGGGCCGCTGACCATTTGGGACAGGTCCATGGTTGCCATGAACTCACACTCTGCTCTTCCAAGCATAGTGTCAGCGTGAATGTTGATGTCCCCCAAGACTAATGTCTTCAGGGACTGCAACACCATGTCCAACACCATCTCTGTCAGAGTATGTAGGGATGAAACTGTACAGGTAGGTGCACAGTATAAAAGAAACACCCCTAACTTGTCTCCTGCCAAATCAATCACAAGATGGAGGCCCTCAACACTTGACAGAACCTGCACTGGATACCTCCTAACAGACCATGAATCCCTAAAAATAATGGCTACACCCCCCCACCCCCGTCCTTGACAAGCATGATTTGATGGGTAAAAATCAGCATGGTTTTAGCAAAGGGAAGTCATGCCTCATTAATCTATTAGAATGTATGAGAATGTCAACAAGCATGTGGGGGTGATCCAATTGATATAGTAGATTTGGATTTTCAAGAAGCATTTAATGCGGTACTTTCACCTTAGACTTTTGAGCAAACTAAGAGTCCCTGTGGTGGATTGGTAGCTAGTTAAAAAGATGGGGAACAAATAGTAGGAAAAACAGTCATTTTTTTCAAGTTGGGGAGAGAGTGGGGTGCCTCGAGGGTCAGAATTGGGACCAGTATTGGTTAACATATTCATTAATGATCTGGAGAAAGGGGGTAGAGTGTGAGGTGGCTAAATTTGCAGAGAACTCAAAATTATTCAAGATAGTTAAGACCCAGGCAGACTGAGGAACTAGGGCTGAGATGAGAACAAGTGTTCCCAATCCACAGGGAAATACCGACCTTTAGGGAGTGCTTATGAGTGTCCATCGGTATTTCATCAGTTTTTGGTGATTCAGCGCTTCTGCCATTTTTTCATCATTTTTGTCACTTTCTGGGACTTTCTGTCATTTTCCAGGACTTTCTAGAAATGTTATGGCAGTTTTATGGTAATTTCTAGCACTTCCCTGGCACTTAGGCGGCATGTCTGTATCTCCACAGGGCACACACAGGGCTTGGGACCAGCCACATAGCAGCCCCGTTTTACTTGCAAAAAATAACAGAAACTGGTGAAAAGTGGGAAGGGTAGGACGGTAAGTTTCTGCGTTGCACAAATGGAGGTCAGTGCCCTGTTTCCGATGGAAACAGGACTCAACATGTTTTCTTGTTTCAGGCCTTTGAGGAACTACCAAGCGATCTTACACGAATAGATGAATGAGCATTCAAATGGCAAATGAAATTCCATGTTGATAAGTGCAAGGTGATGCACATAAGAAAAAATAATCCTCACTATAATGCTAGGTTCTAATATGGGTGAAACCACTTAGGAGAAGAATCTTGGGAGTTACTGTGGATAGTTCCTTGAAGACATCCGCTCAGTGTGCAGCAGCAGTCAAAAAAGCAAACTGAATGGTAGGCATGCAAGAGAGAGAATAAAAGGGAAAGTATTACAATGCCACTGTATAAATCTTTGGTATGGCCCCACCTTGAATACTGTGTGCAGTTCTGGTTGCCCCATCTCAAGAAAGATATAACAGAACTGGAAAACATTCAGAGAAGGGCAACAAGGATGATAGAAGGGACGGTTTGAATTCTACATGAGGAGAGGCTAAAAAGGTTAGGGCTGTTTAGCTTGAAGAGGAGGCAATTAAGGAGGGGATATGATAGATGTTTATAAAATCGTAAGTGGTGTGGAGAAAGAAAATAGGGAACTGTTGATAGCCCTTTCTCACAATAAGAGAACAAGGGAACACACTGAAGTTAAATGGCAGCAGATTTTAAGTCAACAAAAGGAAGTACTGTTTCACGCAGCAGACAATACAGTTGTGGAACTCATTGCCAGAGGAAGCCATGAAAGTCAGCTGCACAGCTAGCTTCAAATGGAAATTGGATACATTCTTGGAGGATGGAGCCTTAAATGCCTACTAGCTGGGGCTTAAACTTCTGGCTACTCGTAGTTGGGAGCAGTCTGCAGGAGATGGGTCATGCCTCCATGACCTGTGCATGTACTTCTCTTGAGTTAATGTAAGAGACAGGCTGCTGGGCTAGATGGACCGCTGGTCCGACTCAGTATGGCATTTCTTATGTTCTTATGTAAATAATATTCACTACAATAACCTGTTTCAGCTGTCAGAGATGATGAATCAAAACTCAAACGGGTGGTAACCGTAGTTGGAGCAGGAGGGGGGAGCTTTCTGGGACTAAAGGAAGAGAACTGCTCTCTCTCCTTCTTTTGACACTTACTGCACTGCCCAAGCTAAAATGTAATAAGTAAAGCCAGTGTGGTATGTCCTCTCCTGAAGGCGTGCAGCGTGGAAGAGGCATATCAGCGCTGTCCTTAAAAGCTCTGAGAAAACCAGGAGGGCATGAGCGCCAATTAAGGGCTGCCAGATGATTCCGGTCGCTGTAAACAATGCATGCTGTTTGGCATGTTTTACTACTGAATGTGTGATTTAGGGTACTAAAGTGCAGTCATTAATTACCTGGTGCTACTTGAATATTCCCATTACGATCCTAAAAGATAGCAAATGACTGGAACGTGTTAAACAATGGTGGAGGATTGTTTAGTGAGTTTATAAACTGCCTCCAGCCTTTGTGGTACCTCCACTCCCAGTAATGGGGCAAGCAGAATGGCAGCCTTTAGTTGACACACAATCCTCTCGGAGATGAGGAGAGATGCATTGTGTACAACACCCTGGAGGTTGCTCACACTCGTTCCTTCCACGAAGCAACAAAAGGATTCCTGCCCACTGTTTCCCTGACTCCAAGGGAATGCTGACTGAAGGAAGATACTATATCATAGTAAGTGTTCAGGATTAGGCCCACCCTCATACCGCCTTCTACAAGCAGGATCCATGACACAGAATTCTCTCTCATGAGGTGAAAACAGACATAACGCCGACTCCACTTTAACATTTTGTGCACACATTGCAGGGCTGCATAAAGCACCAATACAACCCTGCAACACGCATAAGAAATGTTAAAGTGGAGTTAGCGTTATGTTTGCTTTCTCCCATGCTTTTTCCTCAAGGGTAAATCACCATTAAATACTCAACTAGAGTTGAAATGGGGAGTGATTTTCCTACTTGGGGAACCCACCCAGGCATGTGAGTGGGTACCCCAGCTAATTAACAACCCGCCTTACCCTGCTTAGTTGGGGTCTGGGGTAGGCGTGGGGACAGCACGGCAACAGTGGTGAGGTAGCAGAGAGCAATCGGGGTAGAGGCAGCCTCCTGAGGCCAAGGCCGGCACAGCAGGCTAGGTACACATGTACGGGATGGCCCAGCATTCATCTGGCTGCCCAAGGCCTGTGCATGCACACAAGAAGCTAACCAGCCTCCACACATGCAGACATGTCCAGCTGGCTGGTCCAGACCTCGGGAAGCCTCATTAGGCCACTGCTGGCACTTCCACCTTGCCACTGCCACCATGCGCTGGGTAAGCACCCGCCAGGAGGCTGCTGGGCTGAGACTCCTCTAAGGACTAGCCCTCCCCCAGGACTGCCATCTGGCCCTAAGCCCCAGGTGACAATTCTCCCCTCCTTCCCTGTAGGAGGAGAGCGGGCAGGGTTCCCCGGAGCAACTTATGGGACTGGCGGGGGGGAGGGGGGAAACGACCTGTTGCCCAGCAGCGCCACAGGCATGTGTCACGGGCTGTGCACCTAACGGCCATGTGCCCTTAGCGAGACCAAGGGGGAGGGATTCTGTTGGTGGGGGTGTGGAATATTTTACGGGGTCTTGGATTTAGGGGGTATGGGGTTGAGGAGGAAGTAGGGGGATTGTGGTGGGTGAGAGGGAGTGCCTTGTGCCCGGTGAGAGCGGGGTAGGAGAAGGGTTTGGGTTAGGTGGTGGGGGCTTCTCCTTGGTGAGGGAGGGTTGCCCCCGAGGGATTGCACAGTGTATCCCCTAGCAAGAGAAGGGGATACAGGAGGCGGGGGTCTCCTCCACCAGCCTGGAGGAGCATCCTGGGAGGAGGAGATCTGGGGGACGCAGGAGCCAGGAGGATTTGCTATAGAGGTCGTGACAGGCCGGGGGATATATGGTCCTTGGGGGAGGCTGGTTCAATCATTGAGGGGGGACAAGTGTCTAGTCCCTGTTCCGCTCTCTTGTCCCCCAGTGGGAGGTGTCGTGGGTCAAGAGTGAGGGGGCCCCTGGCCCTGTTCTGATGTTGTTGAACATGAGGTCAGTGGTAAACAAATCATCTACGGTCCGGGAGTTGATCCTAGACTAGGCAGCCAACCTCATGTGTCTCACGGAGACATTAGGCCACATCCGGTGTAGAATCCACCAGATATAGAGTGCCTTCGTCTGGTGTTTGATTTGGTCAGAGGCAGTATGGGGTTGCTGCTGGTAACTGTGCACCTACCTGTCTAGCTGCATCCCTACATGCTCTAGCTGAGCTGGTATCAGAAGTGGTCTTGAGGTCCCAGAGGACGGTGGTTCTGGGGGACTTCAACATGCATGCTGACACCAGTCTTTTTGGTGTGAAGCATTAGTTCATGGCCACCATGGGCATGTCTCAAGTGGTGAGTGGCCTGACACATGATGGTGGTCACCCTCTGGATTTTGTTTTCTGCATGGGCTTAAAGGCGGGGGATCCGTTAGTGGGGGATGTGGTGGGATTGCCCTTCTTATGGATGGATCATTATCTCCTTCAGACCTGGCTCCTGGCACACGTCTGTCCCCGGAAAGGTGTGGAACCAGTTTGGTTCATTCAACCTCGGAAACTTACGGAATCAAATCAGTTCTGGAATGCTCTGGGGGGAGATACCCTCTGATCTCGATGCCCGCCTGCTTGATGACCATCGATCGGGCAGCTCCCAGGCGTTCACTCCCTGAGCACTGGAGCTGTAGGTCCCCATAGTTTACAGAGGACCTGCAGCAGCTAAAGCGAGAAGGGAGGTGGTTAGAGTAACAGTGGCGTTGCATTCATGCTGAAGACAACAGATTGCGACATAGAGCTAGTCTGAAAGCTTATGCAGTGGCTGTGCAGGCATCAAAGAAGAGGTTCTTTGCCGCCATCATAGCGTCTGCAAAATCTCGCCCAGCGAAGCTCTTCCGGGTGTTAAAGGAGCTGGTCAGTCCAGCCTCTGTCCACCTGGAAGCGTAAATTTCCCAGGTCCGCTGTGATAGGTTTATTGATTTTTTCCATGGATAAAATCTCTCACATTCACCATGACTTCACCGCAGCATTTGATACAGAGAACCAGAGGTTACGAATGCCCCAGCTTGTCCTGTTTTATGGGATCAATTTCAGTCGGTGACCCCTGCTGAGGCAGGGGATGTCCTGGGGGCTGTTAGGGTCACACCTTGTGAATTAGACCCTTTTCTGTCCTGGTTGGTTAAGGCCACCAGGAAGAAACTAGGGCCGGTGCTGGCACAGGTGATCAATGCCCCCCTTCGGGGGGGGGGGAGGGGGGCAGGGTCCCAGGGTCTCCTTAAGGAGGCAGAGGTGCGCCCTGTGCTGAAAAAAACATCTCTTGACACCGACACCCTTGCCAGTTATCAACCTGTCTCTAACCTTCCCTTTTACGGGGAAGTTATTGAACGGGTGGTGGCCCAGCAGTTTCAGGATCATCTCACCCGGGTCGGTTTTCTGACCCCCTCACAGTCTGGCTTTCATCCGAGGTATGGCACTGAGACTGCGCTTGTGGCCTTAGTCGATTACCTGCATCGCGCTTTTGATCATTGACAGTCGACCCTTTCCGTCTTGTTGAACCTATCGGCTGCTTTTGATAACATTGACCACATGATGTTGGTGACTCATCTGCAGGACCGTGCCAGGAGTGAGCGGGATAGTTCTTGAATAGTTCCGCTCATTTCAGGCCAGAAGAACTCACCGTGTGGTCCTGGGGGGCTGTACTTCATCTCCCCAGGATCTCACGTGTGGGGTACCACAGGTTTCTATTCTGCCCCTCTCCTGTTCGACGTGTATATGCAGCCTTTGGGTGAGAGGATTCAGAGTGCGATGTCATCAATATGCTGATGACACTCAGCTCTAACTCTTGTTTTCAGCAGACTCCGGCCCGGCAGTCTCGTTGCTTACTTGGTGTATGACAGCTGTGGGAGACTGGATGAGGGCGAGTCGCCTGAAGTTGAATACCGACTAGACAGAGGTAATGCTGATGGGTAGGGCCGTGGGAGTGGAGGCCCCTATCATTGATGGGGTGCGTCCTGCCTATTCCCTCAGGTTCACAGTCAGGATGTGCTCCTCAACTTGCAGCTCTGCACGGATGTCCAGGTGGCAGCTGTGCCAAGAAGCACATTTTGTAAATTACATCTGGTATGACATTTATGGCCATATATCTCAGACTATGACCTTGCCACCATCATTCATGCCTTCATCACCTCAAGACTTGATTACTGTAATGCGCTCTATGTGGGGCTACCCATGGTGACGGTTCAGAAGCTTCAGCTGGTGCACAATGCGGCGGCCCAGCCCCTTACAAAGATGGGCCACCGGGAACACATACCTCCGGTGCTCCGTTCACTGCACTGGCTGCCTATAACCTTCTGGGTTCGATTCAAGGTGTTGGTGCTTACCTATAAAGCCCTACACGGTCTGGGCCCCACCTATTTACGAGACCTCCTCACCCCCCGGGTTCTGGAGCAGCCTCTGCGGCTGGCTGGGAGCGCCCTTATGGAGGTCCCTCTTGTTCGGCAGGGGGCCATATTGGAAAGGATGTTCTCAGTTGCTGCACCGTGTTTGTGCAACTCCCTCCCAGCGGAGACCCGCCAGGCCCCAGATCTCCCCCCTCCTTCAGTTGTCAATGTAAAACCTGGTTCTTCCGCCAGGCTTTTGGTGGGGGAGATGAGTAGTGCGAAGGTTGGGGGGTTTATGACCCATATGAAGTTTTATTTTAATTGTTTTTATATTGATATTTATATTATATATTTTATACTGTATGCCTCCCTGGCAGGAGGGGGTGGGATATTAATTTTTTTTAATAAATGAATTTTAAAAATAAACAAGCACGCACGCACACACAGGTCTGTCTTTCTGTAGGCTGTTTCCTCTCCCAGAAGCCTGGTATTGGTATATCTGCTTTTCCCCCAGGTACCTTACAAGAGTAGGTTAAGCTGTCAAGAGCCTTGGGTGGGGAAGAGGCTGGCTGTGAGCTGTGTCTCCCAGAAGCCTGGTTGAGAAGACTGGTATCATTCTGTTTTCCCCTCAGGTACCTTACAAGAGGGGATCAAGCTGCCTGGAGGTGGCAGCCAAAGAGTGGCGCTAAAGGTCAGACATTCTTGGGCCGTTCATGGCCATATGGCCATGGCCACGAACCTGCTCTGCCCGGAAGGATCTGCTATCTTGCTGCTGCTTTTAGCCCCTGCCCCATCCTTACCATTACAGTCCCTGTTTCAACTAGAGCCTCTCCATGAGGGTGTATAAGACCATAAGAAGTGCCATACTGGGTCAGACCAATGGTCCATCTAGCCCAGCATCCTGTCTCCAACAGCAGCCAATCACGGTGGCTTGGGGGAAGCACCCAACAGATCACAATGGGGAATCCATTCCCTGTTGTTTTCCCCCAGCTCCAGTCACGTTCCCTGATCCTGTCTGGCTAATAGCTGCTAACGGACCTATCTTCCAGAAACTTGTCCAAACCTCTTTTCAACTCAGCTATAGTACTGGCCCTTACCACAGCCTCTGGCAGTAAATTCCACAACTCAATTATACGCTGAGTGAAAAAATATTTTATTTTATTTGTTTTAAACTTGCCACCCATGAGTTTCATGGAGTGTCCCCTAGTTCTAGTACTAGCTGAGAAGGTAAATAACTGCTCCTGGTTTATTAGTTCCACACCACTCATGATTTTATAGACCATCATATCTCCTCTCAGTCATCTCTTCTCTAAACTGAACAGCCCCAACCTAAACCTACCAAGCCTCTCCTCATATGGGAGCATTTCCATGCCCTTCATAATTTTTGTTGCCCTTCTCTGTACCTTTTCTAGTTCCGTTTTTTTGAGATGAGGCAACCAGAACTGCACACAATATTCGAGGTGCGGTCGCACCATTGATTTGTATAGAGACATTATGACATCCTCGGTTTTATTTTCTATCCCCTTCCAAATAATTCCTGACATTCTGTTTGCTTTTTGAACTGCTGCTGCGCACTACGCTGTGGATTTCATTTTATTGTCCACAACTACCCCCAGATCCTTTTCCTGAGTGGTAACTCCTAGCTTAGTACCCAGCATTGTGTATGCAGAGTTTGGATTATTTTTCTCTACGTGCATCACTTTGCACTTGTCCACATTAAATCTCATTTGTCATTTAGATGCCCAGGCACCCAGTGTCATAAGATCCCGTTGCAGTTCCTCACAGTCTGCTTGTGTTTTAATTACCTTGAATAACTTGGTGTCGTCTGCAAATTTGATCACCTTACTCTTAACACCCTTTTCGAAATCATTAATGAATACATTAAACAGCACCGGTTCCAATACAGATCCCTGAGGCACACCACTTTTTACATCTCTCCATTGTGAAAACTGACCATTTAGTCCAACCCTTTGCTTTCTATCTTTTAACCAGTTTCTGATCCATAGTAAGACACTATCTCCTATCCCATGACTTTTTAATTTTCTCAAGAGTCTCTCATGAGGTGTGAGGTACTGTGAGGAGGGAAGGAAATGGGGTAAGGGAAATGCAGGGGAAACTGAGTCACACCCTCAGTCACATGTACACACACTCAGTTGGAGGCAGGACTTCTCTTGGAAACAAACCCTCAGGATCTTAAATGGCCTTTGGAGCAAATGCCCCCAGCCTGGATCATCACGGGGTGGTGGTGCGAAGTGCAATGCCTTTAGAACTCCCAACACACACACACAGTGAATAGGAGGATTTACCAGGGGAGTGCCAGGGAAGAGGGTACCGTTCCAAAGGAGGGGAGCCCGGGATGGGAGAGTCTCACGGGGAAGGGACCAGGTTTTTGTGCAGGGTAGGATATACAACAAAGTCTCCACAGATTCAGCCCAAACACTCCAGTCACTCACCCACTCGCTCTCCCAGTCAGTTATACAGTCAAGCCTTCTCACAAGCACTTTCCCATACAACGCATACAGCAATGAAGGACAGGGGGGGTGGAGGGGGGCAGTCTCACAAGCAATAAGCACTGATCAACGGCGAGGAATAGCTGGTAGTGAGCTGCTCTCATTCCCTGCTGCTCCTAAGATGCGCAGATGTTCTGAGCATCACAGCAGGTTTGTAGGGGCCGTGGCTCGGATGGGCGACGGCAGGACACTCTGCAGCCTCCCACGTGGTTCCATTGCGTGAGCTGGAGGGGCGCTCTTCTCCGCATCGCCCTCCCCCTGTGCTTCATGCGTCCCTGTCAGCTGTGGCCCCGCCTCTATCGGGACAGAGGATCCTGGCGGTGGAGTGGAAACAAGCTGTTGGCAATGTCCTGTTTGTCTCCTTCTTCCATACCTCAGACTCCTATGGAGGGGGTCTGACAGCACCCCCTCTCCATGACACATGGAAGGATAATGGTTTCAGTTTCGTGGGGTAACGAGTGTGAAAACGTCGGATTAAGCAAGCAGCGTGAACGTCAGGGGCCTTTTCCCATGACCGCTCGGACAGGTTGTATCCTTTCCAATCAATGAGATAGTATAGCCAACCTCATTTACGGTGAGACTGGAGTATGTCCTGAACTTCGTATTCCGGCTCCATACTCAGAGGAGGGGTGTCTGGATCCTTGCCTGCACTAGCAGCGGGAGAGAGAGCTGGCTTCAAAAGGGACACGTGAAAGGAGGAATGGATCAGATAGTGTGGTGGTAGCTTTACCGTATAGGCGACATCATTTCATTTTTGAGTAATGGGAAATGGTCCCATATATCGATAGTCCAGCTTTGCGGAAGACCTAGGGGACGGATAGTGCCGTCGGTCGATCCATACCCAATCTCCTGGGTGGTACTCGGGTGCTGGCTTTCGGTGGCGATCTGCATTATGTTTATAGTGTTGTCTTGCCAAGGTAAGTATGGCTTTAGCATGGGCTTGGGCCTTGTGAATCTGCGTAACTAATGTACCAGCTGCAGGGACAGTAACAGGGGCGAGATAGGGTAGGTAGATGCATGGGTGATAACCGTAGGTTACAAAAAAGGGGGAAGATCCGAATGAAGGGTTTAACATATTGCTATATACAAATTTGGCGATGGGTAATAAGCCAAACCAGTTGTCCTGCAGGTAGTCGGCATAGCATCGAAGGTATTGTTCAACGGTTTGATTTGTGTGTTCTACTTGCCCGTTGGCCTGGGGATGGTTGCTGTAGTTAAAAACTTACTTTTACTTGTAGGGCAGCCATAAGGGCTTTCCATGGACGTGAGGTAAATTGTGTGCCTTGATCAGAGACTATTCCCAGGGGAACACCATGCAGCTTGATCACTTGTTGTAGCAGTAATTGATTCATCTGAGCGGCTGTCGGAAGTCCCTGATGGGTCAGAAAATGGGCAAACTTTGTGAAATGGTCTATGATCACAATGATGGTGTTGCAATGCTGCGAGGGAGGCAAGTCAACAACAAAATCCATGCCAATTCATTGCCATGGCCCGTGGGGAAGTGGGGCTAGGTGCAACAATCCCTGTAGTCGCTGCCAAGGGATTTTAGTATGGGCACAGATGGTACATGCTTGCACATATCGTTTGACATTGTCTTTTATAGCAGGCCACCAAAACTGTCACTGCAGGAGTGCTAGTGTTTGTCCTGGGTGTCCTGCCAGGGGAGCATCATGGTGACTCCAGAATACGTGCCTACGTGCCTTTTTAGGGACTACCACTTTCCCATGGAAGTAGTAAAGTCCATGTTGCTGTTGATAGGGAGGATCTTTTAATAGGATAGGGTCTTGGCCAGACAGTTCTTGTAACTGGGAGAGGGAAAGACATGTCGCAGCAAATGTTTTCTGGTCAAGCAATAATTCCCCTCTTTGGTCTGGTGGATCCCCGAGTTCCGTGCACCGGGAAAGAACATCTGCGAGTAGGTTCTGTTGACCAGTATTTAATTTGGTATTGATTGGAATTGGTATTGGTTGACTTGGTATTGAATTTTGAAATTAAAACGAGCAAAAAACAAGGCCCAACGTCCGTGTGATTGGTGATTTGTGTGGATTATAGGTAGGTGAGGTTTTTATGGTCGGTGATCACGGTCACCGGGAATTTCGTCCCTTCCAGATAATGTCACCACGTTTCAAACGCGGCCTTGATGGCTAATAACTCTCAATCTAATATGGTGTAATTTTTTTCCGCGCTAGTCAATTGGCAGGAGTAGAAGGCACGTGGCATTATCCAGCTTGAAGTAATACTGCTCCTATTGCGACGTTTGAGGCATCAGTTTCCGCTGTAAACGACTTCTCAAAGTCGGGGTACTGCAAAATGGCGTCACAGGTAAAGGTTGTTTTTAAGGCATCGAAGGAGACTTGTTGTTGGTCCATCCAGTCATACGGGACCCCTCTTCATAGCAACTTGGTGAGGGGTTCTGTTAACCGGGCATAATTGGGAATGCACTGCCTGTAATAATTGGTGGTGCCAAGGAAATGTTGTAGGGCCTTTGTGGAGGGCGGGGGGACCCAAGCCAAGATGGCATCTATCTTTTTCATGTCCATCTCCACGTCTTGTGGAGAAATAACAAAACTCAAGAACTCAATGGTCGTAACGTGGAAAGCACATTTTCCCAACTTACAAAATAGATGGTTCTGACATAGCTTTGTTAGTATGATGCTAACGTATTGGACATGGTCTGCCTCCGTGGAGGAAAAAACTAAAATGTCATCGAGATACGCGATCACGTATAAGTCCAGGATGTCTTGAAACACGTCATTGATGAGGTGTTGAAAAGTAGCCGAGACGTTGGCTAAGCCAAACGGCATAACCAGGTACTCAAAGTGACCGTACCTGGTCCAGAAGACTGTTTTCCATTCATCTCCCCGGTGTACGCGCAACAAGTTATAAGCTCCCCGCAAGTCTAATTTTGTGAAGATCTTGGCTCCTTGCAGGTGATCCAGTAGTTCTGGAATGAGAGGAAGTAGATATCGATTTTTTTATGGCTATTACGTTCAATCCTCAATAGTCTATGCAAGGCCGCAGTCCCCCATCCTTCTTTGGTATGAAAAATAGAGGGGCTTCTGGAGGGGAGGAAGAATGGCAGATGAAGCCCCTTTGTAAGCTCTCATCAATGTATTCTTTTAAGGTACAACCCTGAAAGGGCATAAATACATCTGTAAGGCGGTTCTGTCCCAGAAAGAAGGTTGATAGGGCAATCGTACGGCCTATGGGGTGGCAATGCGGCCACCTCTTTCTCATTCAAAACATCAGAAAAACTTTTATACATTGCTGGAACTGCCACCTCCGTGGCTTCCCTCATGGTGGTCATTAGACGCTTTTGTTTCCGGGGTTGGCATTGTGCAACACAATATTGGGACAAGAACAATACTCTTCTCTGAAGCCAATCAATAGTCGGATTGTGTTGTTGCAACCATGGCATCCGTAACACAGTGGAGAACATAGTGGGTCGAGACTACATCAAATTGCATCTGCTCTGTATAGCTACCTAGTGACACTTGTAGATTCTGGGTCTGCAGTGTTATGAGTCCCGAAATGAGAGGAGAACCATAAATAGAGTGTACTGGGTCAGGGGGGGAACCTTTGTTGATGTGGAATCAGCTGTCGTCTAAGGAGTCCTACATCCATAAAATTTCCCGAGGTTCCGGAATCAATTCATGCCCAAGCTACGATGCTTCATGTAGGAGCCACAGTCACCGTAATGGGGACTTGCAGGTGCCTTCTGAGTACAGGGAGTGTGGAAAAAGCCATAGAGGTAGGTGATAAGGGGCTGATGTGCCTCCCCAGGGGACCCCCTATAACTCCTGGGGCTTGGCTTTACCCAACTTACGTTTTGCTGTTGGTAATGCTGGACAACTGCGTGCGAAATGCGAAGGATCTCCACAGTAGAAACATAATCGCAATGCCCGCCATTGATCTCGCTCCGCAGGTGACAGCAGGCCCCTTGATGCTCCTAATTGCATGGGCTCCACATCCTCACTCTTATTGGTGTCGGTTTTGCAAGGAACGACCATGGACATCCTAGCCAGTGATTGGTGAACCGCTTCTTGTCGATACTCATGTTTTCTTTCATTCAAGCGTTCATCTATCTGCAACGTAAGAGTCACCAACTCCCCCCAGGTCTCTGGCAACACAGTATAAGAAAGTTGATCTTTTAACTCATCATTCAGCCCTCGCCTAAACATAACCCGCAAGACCATATCAGGCCATTTCAATTCCACTACCAATTGTTGGAACCAGGTTACGTACTCCAAAGGAGGGTCCTTACCTTGTCTCAACCCCACAATGGTGTTTTCTGCGTCTTTTACCTGATGGGGATAGTCAAACAAAAATGTAAATTCCCGGATAAACCCAGCATAATCCTTGAGTAAAGGGCTGTTACTGGTAAGCAGGGGTGTTACCAGTAACAGCTGACTTTCCCCCAGGTTCTAGTTTAAAAACTGCTCTATCACATTTTTAATTCTAATTTTTAATTTTTATGTTGTGGGATACACATGTATAGTTTTTGCATTGTATTTTATGGAGATTTGTTGTGGGCAGGGAGGATGGGAGGGATGGGTGTGTGCGATAATTTAGGCAGATTCCCCAGGGTGAGAGATGGAGGAGTAGATGGAGGGGCAGCTTAAGGAGCTCTTCAGTCTAGCCATGGCCCCTCTGTGAGGGGAGGGGCGCAAGCTGGAAGGGAGGGAATTCCTTTAAGTGAGAGCTAGAGGAATGTGTTGGTGGCATGGGATGCATTTTGCCACCCTAAGACATTTTGGGGATAGGGTATAAATACAAACAAACATAACACAACAACCACAACGAAAAACCATTCAGGATCTTTGTGGTAGAATCACAGGATCAGAGTTGGAAAGGACCACAAGGGCATCTAATCCAACGTGCTGTTTAGATGCAGGATGACAACAACACCCCTGACAGATGGATGTCCAGCCTCTTTTGAAAACCTCCAACCACCATAGACAACTTGTTCCATTACCAAACAGCTCTTACTGTTAAAAAAAAATGTCTCTGGCATTTAATTGAACTCTGCCTTCCTATAACTTGAGCCCATTGTTTGTAGTCCCGTCCTCTGTAGCAATACAGAACTGTTCCTTGCCATCTTCTTGGTAGTAGCCCTTTAGCTTTTTGAAGTCTGCTATCATGTCACCCCTTAATCTTCTCTTCACTAGCCTAAGTAAACCCATTTCCTTCAACCCTTACTCATAGGAGTTGCTTACAAGACCCTTTATCGTCTTTGTTGCCTTTCTCTGAACCCATGGGAGGCAGTTCAAGCCCCACAAATTCAGTGGGTTTACCTGTTTTACTGGGGGCCCATTCCAACTCTAAACTACACACTTTGGCACGTCTTTCCAGGGCCTCTTCTCTAAGGCAAGTCCCGCTCTCTTGGAGTCAAACCCCGGAGCACTGATCGCGTCTGTTCCTGGCACAGTATCACTCCAAAGTGAGCCAAATTAGCCAAAGCATGTACGGGCAGGATGCTACATCACTAATAAATAAATAAATAAATAAATAAAATATTATTAGTAGGAGTGGTGGTAGTAGTAGTATAGATATAATATTTTATTTATATCAATTATTATTATTAATTATTATTATTATTATTATTATTTATATAGTGCCCCCCCTACCTTGCATGGCACTGGGAGCACTTCACAAAATGATCTGGCTCCTGTAGGGACTTATATCAGTCCCTTGCCACAAACTGCCAGCTAATCATTGGTCCAAACGGGGCTGGCATTTGTTCGAAGAGGAAGGACAATTGGGTCACTTACCTTGGGACTTGTCCTTCTGTAGTTTCTGATGGCTGTTATTCAGATGCAGGGAGTGTTCTTCCCCACAGCCAGCAGGAGGCAGCACTGACTTTAAACTGGGCATGAACAGGGAGAGCACCCTCTCAATCCCCAGGTGTAATACAGCCGATGGATCAAGGACGGCTGAAAAACAAGAGGCATCGCTTCCAAAACTAGGGGCCTAACCACAGAAATACCCCCAAGCAAGGTTAAACTGAACCCAGAGGTCCCCCCGGTCATAACATCCTGGGAAAGACAAAACAGGGAGGTTGCCAATGCACAACTAGACCCGCCGGGGGGAAGGGGGGTGAATAACCTCCCTCAGAAACTACAGAAGGACAATTCCCAAGGTAAGTGACCCAATTGTCCTTTCTGTAGCTTCTTCGTCCGGTTATTCAGATGCAGAGATGTAACAAAGCAGTACCCCCAATTCGGAACAGGGAGGAAAAGAACGGAAGGCAACCGAACCCGCACTACCCACACAGAAAAGTACAAAACTTGATTAACTCAGGACCCCTTGCAGAATCCGTCTGCCAAAAGCGGCCTCAGCAGAATCCAGAAGGTCAATCTTATAGGGTTAGGTGAAAGTGTGGGGGCTCTTCCATGTGGCCGCCTTACAAATTTCATCAAAAGAGGCCCTCACTCTGAAAGCCCAATTTGCTGCAGTCCCCCATGTAGAGTGGGCCCAAACCCTCCGCAGCGGCAAAAGCTCTGCTGCTCTGTAAGCATTCATGATACAGGACAAAATCCACTTGAAGATCATTATCTTAGATGCCTTCCTTCCCTTCGAGCGTGGTTGGTAGCTGACTAAGAGGCTCCAAGTCCATCTAAAAGACTCTGCACGATCCAAGTAGATATTGAGCACCCAACCAAGGTTCAGACATGCCATAACCTTTTGAATCGATGCTGAGGGGGATGGCAAAAAGAAGGAATAATTATCTCTCATCCCAGGTATAGACTAGAATTAATCTTTGGGACAAAAGAAGTATGACTGATTCCTTATGAAAGGCAAGGAAACCTAGTATGACTGATTCCTTACGAAAGGTACAAAGGGCAGGGTCCACAGAGAGTGCCCCTATTTCTGACACTCTCCTAGCCAAGGTAATTGCAATGAGAAGGCTATCATAATCGACAGAAAGTAGAAGGAGACCTCCCTGAGGGGCTCGAAGGGAGGATTTGTAAGGGCCCTAAGAATTAGGTTAAGGTTCCAAGAAGGAAACCCATGAGCCACAGGAGGGAAGAGCTGTCTTGCGGCTCGTAAGAACGGTTTGATGTGCTGATGTGCAGAAAGGCACACTCCAGCCCCCCGCGACCCTAGTGTACTACCTGGAGCGGCCAGTTGCCTAGAAAGAATATTTGGGCACAGGCCCTTGTCCAGACCCTCCTGTAAAAACTGCAGAACCTGAGCAACACCAATTAAACAAATACCCCCCAGGTACACTGATAAATGCACCTAGTGGATTTGCGCTTAGATGCCAGAAGGGCCTTAATTACTTTCTCTGACTACCCTAGACCACAGGGGGGTTTGGGTTTCACTAGCCAAGCAGTCAGTCTCAGAAACTCCGGTTGTTTGTAGAGCAGGGGACCTTGAGACAGTAGGTCTGGTTCGGGGGGAAGCTCCACTTTCTCCCCGGCCGACAGGTTCACTAGGTTCATGCACCACGATCTGTGAGGCCAATAAAGGGCCACTAGAATCACGTTGGCATGTTCCATATGCATTTGTGTATCGCCCGGCCTATGAGGGGAAAGGGCAGAAAGGCATATAGCAGATCCCTAGGTCACTGGTGACTGAGCACATCTTGTGCCTCGGTCCTGGGATGGCGTCCCCTCAACATGAAGCAAACTGTCTTGGCTTTTGACAGAGAGGCAAGAGGTCCATTATCGGTTGGCCGAATCTGAGTACTATTAGATGGAATGCTGAGCTGCTGAGGGACTATTCCCCCAGATCCACTTTCTTCCAACTCAGCCAGTCTGCTTGCACATTGTCCACGCCCCGGATGTGTAGTGCTACAAGCGAGAGGACGTGATGTTCCACCCACGCCAACAGTCATGTCGCTTCCGCATGTAGGGCTTGGGTCAGAGAGCCCCCTTGGTTATTCACATAAGCTAGGGCGGTTGTGTAGTCTGTGAAAACCAGGACGTGGTGTCCGTCTATCAGGGGCGCAAAGTGCTGTAAGGCGAGTCGGATGACTTTCAGTTCCAGCCAGTTGATGCTGAGAGTCAGATCTGATGCAGACCAGGTGTCCTGCGCTACAACTGTGTGGAGATGGGCCCGCAGCCAAGTAAGCTGGCGTCCATGTTGACCACTGTCCTTAGGGGATCTGTCAGCGGAACCCCCCCACACGAGTTGGTGGGGATCCTCCCACCAGGTGAAGGAATCCAGAGCTTCTTGGTTCAATGCTATGTTTACTCGTGTGTTGGCGATATTGTGCGCCTGCCAGGGACGAAGAGGGTGTTGGAGGGGCCGAGAATGGAATCACGACCACTGTAGGTGATGAAAGCAGGATACCATTGGTCCCTGAAGAGAAGTCATAGATTGTAGAGGGTTTCGAGGATGCAACCGTATGGCAGTGACGAGTCTCCTGATCTTGTCTTGCCATTGATGAGGAATAAATATCTGGTTCTGGAAGGTGTCGAATATCACCCCTCAGTGTTCCAGACGTTGGGTTGGGGCAAGATGGTTCTTGGTTTTGTTGATAAGGAAGTCATGGAACTCGAGGTAGTCGATGGTCCGTTGTACATGGTGTAGGGCTATCTGTTCAGATGGTGCATGGATGAGTAGGTCATCGAGATAGGGGAAAACCACTATGCCCTCCAGGCGGAGGATAAGTACCTTGGTGAACAAGGGGATAATTACCTTGGTGAACGTTCGTGGCAAAGAGCCCAGGCCAAAGGGGAGAGCTCGATACTACCAGTGGTGTCCTGAGTAGCAGAAACTAGGCCATTTCCTGTGGGCTTGACAGATAGGGACATGAAGGTAAAGCATCATTTAATTCCAGGGATGCAACTAAGTCACCTGGAGAGAGGGAGACACAAATGGATGCCAGTTTCCATTTTGAACTTGGGCAATCTCACCGCTCTGTTTAAGCATTTTAGATTGAGAACCGCTATCCATGTCCCGTTTTTCATTACCAGGAAGAGAAGCGAGTAAAGACCTCTTTCCTTCTCTGATGAGGGGACCTGCTCTATTGCTCCAATCTCCCACAATCTTTGAATTTCCTACACCATGGCTGAGTGTTGGAACAAGTCGCATGAGCATGAGGATAATCGAAAGAACCCTCTTGGTTTGTACTTGAGTTTTATCGAGTATCCCCCACAACGGTGCCTCTTACCCAGATGGCTGTGGTTGCTTGTGCCCATCTGTGTGCGAAGAGTTGCAGGTGGCCATCAAGCAGTACTGAGGGAGACCGGGTCTTTTGGAGCAAGGTGAGGGTTTTGAATACCTGTTTGGTTTAGACCCACAGCCTCAGTATTCCTGGCCCTGTGACTGGTATGTCCACAAACCACCAGGGGCTTGGCTCTTCCTCGAGCTGTGCGAGAAGCGCTGGAAGGGACATTTAAATTATTATTTTTTTAAAGGATTGTACTTTGTACTTGATTTAAGGAGTGCTTCTTCTCCTTATTAAATGCCTCAGCAAGGGCTTTGTCGAGGGTGGAGCCAAACAGTTTCCCTCCTTTAAAAGGTCCATTCACTAGTAAGTTTTTGGCGTGCGAGTTCGCCCACCAGGAATGGAGCCAGAGCCTGCATCTGGCAGTCACATTAGCCATCATGCCCCCAGCCGCTCAGGTGACAGCATCCATGGATGAGTCAACTAGGAAGGCATGTGATAAGGTAATCATGGTGGCGAGCTTGCGTGACAGAGACTCCGACAAGTCTGGGTCCTTGCCTAGTTTAAGCCATCTCATGATGGGCCTAGAAATATAAGAGACTGTTGTAGCCATACGTGGTATGTTAGCTAGTGCCTCACCGTTTTTTCTAAGGCCGATCACTATCAGTGGCGTCCTTGGGGAAGGGATCTCCCTCTGCTGGGAAGATGGATTGTTGTGCCAGGGAGGCAGCAGTTGCATCAACCTGAAGCATTTTGAAAACTGGGTCACTGTGTTTATGAAAGTCATATAGGGACTGCTGTACCCTGGATAGTTTCGAGGATTTAGTGGGATGTTTCCACTGTGCTCCAATTTATTCTTTCGAAAGCCTTGTGCAGGGTGACTGTTCGTGAGGTACTGGCTAGATGGGGAATGTAGTCTCCATCAAAGTTTTCATCCCCTTAAGAGGATTCAGATTCCTTGTTCCTTTGGGACTTAGGTGTTATTCTGAGGACCCTCTCTGTCCGTTTTACTAGCTATGGGCCCTGGTCAGAGGGCAGTTCTCTGCCCAGTTTTTTAGGGCATTGAGTTAAGATCTCTTCCCTTTCAGGGGGATCCTTTTCCGAGGAATAAGAAGAGATGTACTGTGAGGTCTGATCAGAGTCCTCCTGAGAGGCTCCCTCTTGCTCCCGTATGACTCTGGTGGGCCTGACCATCTTTCTCCTTTGTACTGGAAGGGGGGAACTGGAGTCGGAGTCTTCCTCGGGGGGAAGCTCACCCTCCTCCCTGTAATCCTTGTCCAACTCCTCTGCTTCTGAGGACGAGCCAATCAAATCCCTGAAGAGGGTTTCTGTGGGGCCCATCGGAATCTCTGGGCGGGGGGTTGTTTCCCCTTCACTGCGGGTTCGGAGGCCCCCTTAAAAGAGTTTTTAGGGGGTTGGTGTCAGGTGGGGTGCACCTGCTTGCTGGGCAGGAAGATTTTGGCCTGATTCCCCACTATCCTGGTCAGGGCCCTCATGACCTGCTGTAGGGCATCCCTGCAGGACTGGGTTTGGACAGGGGCCCCTCTTACTGTAAGCTGGGAGGCACAGGAGGCCTCCTTCTCTCCTTCCTCTGGTCTGTGGGAGGCTCTCTCCTCTTCATGGGAGCAGGCCTCAGCATGGCTTGCCTCCCGGGCGGCCGGTGCCACCACAGTTTCAGTTTCTTTTCCTGCGGTGGAGCCGTGGCTGGGCGGGCGGCGGCCCAGCGGGTTTTGGCCGTTTCGGCCATGCCTGCAGGTTTCCCCAAGCGAGGGGGTGTATCCCTTGGGAGCGACACCCGCACTTGCTTTGCCCCGGGCCGTACCCTGAGGCCAGCACTGAAGGGGCTGATTCGGAGTGGCCGCACCGCTGAGAGATGAAGGCGCCTGGTGGCGCTGTAGCAGATGGGAGGGAACAACCCCCCCTAATTTAAACTAATTAAGCCCCTGTTTGGGGCAAGAAAGCCTACTCCTATCTGGTCCAGAGGCAGACTTGTGCAACTGGGGATTGAGAACAGGCTCTCCCTGCACATGCCCAGTTGAAAGTCAGTGGTACCTTCTGCTGGCAGTGGGGGAGAACACTCCTTGCATCTGAATAACCAGACAAAGAAGCTAAAGAAAGCCAGAAATGAGGGGACCAAAGCAGCAAAACAAAACTTAACAGCGAGTGGCAATCGCTGGGTTTCAGGCTTGGTCGTAAACGTGATGTTCTATCCAGGCACCTTAATTTCCAGAGTGCCTGTCCCTGGTTGAGAGTGCACTCGGTGGGTCTGTCTGAAAGTAAAATGAGTTTCACAGCTCCCTGTGGTACCAGCACAAATCCAGGGCCAAGTTGGCAGCTTTGATCAATTGGAAACGGATCCAAAACCCAGTGGGAGTCACCAGACACAATAATAGCTACTCATTTGGGGTTTAAACACACACTTGGTCAATATGTCTATCTGTGCTAACATACCTCTTGCTGCTCCTTTATCACAGATTGGGATTTGGAAAATCTTAAGTGCAGACAAGAAGTATCCTCCAACTGTATGTTGCCGCTATTACATATAGGCAGGGAGTGGGACCCATTGGTGGCAATGTGGAAAATACAGTGAACATGGGTCCCTCCCTCTGTATAGATAAGCTCACCACCTCACTTCCAGTCTATGGTAATCTGAGAGCCCACAGACACGTGATATTATCCAAGAAACTCCAGCCAGCTCCACCCCCAGCCAGCCAGAAGCCCCCAGCACGCCGCCATAGCAACAGCAACAGCA
>QEPC01007483.1:2238585-2283035 GCA_003113815.1 Sphenodon punctatus
AATGTTTGTTTGTCTTCTCCCATGTCTCTCCCGCTGTCCCCTCTCCTTGTCTCCCCCTCCTTGTCTTTTAGATTGTAAGCCACAGGTAGGGACCGCAGCTGATTATATGTTCTGTACAGCGCCAGGTTGTTACTGGCGCTTTATAAATGTTTAATAATAATAATAATAAAGAAACAGGTAGTGGCAGAAAGCTTGCTGGTAGCTGCCAGAACACTGAACAACATGTGCATCTGGAGCGGCAGCTACGGGATTTGATGACATTAGTAGGGGTGCGTGAACGCGGTTCGGAAGTTCGGATCGAACTCGAATAGTTCGGTCGACTGAACGAACTTTCGGACCAAATTTGAACTCGACCGAACTGTTTGGTTGAATCCGAACCAGTTTAGAAGGCCAAAAAACCCAGTTTTGAATGTATGAACTTGGTTCAGAAGTTTGGAATTTGACCGAACTGAACTTGATTTTTGAACCAAACCAAACCGAATTTCCAAACTCGGTTCTGTTTGCACATCCCTAGACATCAACAATTTCATCGAACAATGAATTTTCCATGGATCTGTCGTTACCTCTGGATACACCCAATAATAAACCCAGTTGGCAGGAACTGGAGGCCCCTGTAAAGCCAATGATAAGTCTCTCCCCCCTTCCACTCCTCTATCTAATACTGTGTTACAAAGACAATGTTTAGGAGCAATCCCTCCAGCCAACCCCTATTTTGCACCTATTCCCAGCTTGTTTCTCTCATCCCCTCAACCCTAAATCAAGGCGACTTAGAGAGCGCCCCCCCAACCCTATACTCCCCTGTTGGGAAATAGCCACAGGAGCTCTGCTCGGCCAGCTGCACAGCTGCCCGCAATTCCAGTTCCTTTCCGTGGCTTCTCATTTTGCTTCTGGTTGCGTCTCGGTGATGGATGATGCTGACATGTTAAATTATCCAGGCTGCATGTCTTTGCAGAGCTGGTGACAGTGATATTGCATTTTCTGATTACCTAGAACTGCACAGGATGTATAAACGGGGGGACTGGAGGCTGGAAGGGAAATGCTTGCCCCAAACCAACAAGAAAAGACAATAGCCACGCAGCTAACACAAGACATGGAAAAGGTAGGGAAATGCAGGAGAAGCCCTTCTTTCCTTGAAGACATCATGATCTACAAATGCCCTGTGTGACCTTGAGCTGGCAGGAGGGGGATGTCTCCTTTGACCTCAGTTCTTCGTCTGTAAAATGGCTCCCTACTTTTCAGAGATGTTGTAAGGATACAAGTCATTAAAGATTACAGGCAGGGGGTAGGTACTGGTAGAATCCTGAAATTGACAAAATGCAAGAAAATGTTTTTTTCTTGCATTTCCTGTTACATTTGTTAACATCCACTGTCCAGGAAACAAGGGTGGTGGGTGGCTAAGGGTCTCCCAAGCATCAAATTTGGTCTCTCTGTGTCTTTTCAGAAGTGGGAAGAACAGGGACACAAGACATGAGCTGTGAGGAATACTGGGAGACAGGGATTAGCTACCATTCAGGAGTGTTCACATGTTACAAACATCATGGATGTTTGAATAACCCACTCAGGGGCTATTACTACTGCTATCCCTCAGAAAGTAACTGGAAACTAAAAAAAAAAACTTACCACTCATGTAATATAAGAACGTAACAGAGTTTCTCCAGAATCAGGCCTATCTCCACCATTGTCATGTGTGAACAGGACATTGGAGTTTGGGATCCCAGTTCCTTTCCTGCACCCTGAGCAACTCTCCTCCTGCCAAACCCCCATGACTCATTTTTATGAGGCTGCCCTAGGTGCAGCAGACAGACAAGCAGCATCGGAGCCGATTTATCTGAGCAGGAGCAGCCGACAGTGAGAATGGGTTGAGGGACCGATTAAAGACAAGACAGTCATGCCTCCATCAGCGATTCCTTTATTTTTCTCCTAAAAGGAAAAAACTGCAGAGTAATAGAAAAGAGATTCTAACCACTGCAACCAATTACAACATGGGGTAAATCACTTTGGGTGGGTGGCATCTCATATGCTCACGCAGTCCTGTGTTGGCAAATTGTCACCAGGGTTCAGCAGTTCAATTGATGACAAAACTGAGAGGTATCATGAGTCACATCTTGCCTGGTGAAGTTAATGTGAGTTTTGGCACTGGAGTCAGGATTTCACTCGGGTATCATCTCTATATCACTTTCAATGTTCAAAGTCCTTTACAATCCTTGTCTAGTTCACCCTCACAACAACACTGTGAGGTAGATTTTTATTATTCCTGTTGTACAAATGGGGACTAAGGCTGAGATATAATGACTTGCCCAAAACCACCCAGAGAGTTTATGGCAAAAATGGGATTTGAACCTTGGTCTCCCAGGTCTAAGTCCACCAACGTACCCATTAGACGACCCAGCCACATCTCATATTTAAATTTACTGTCTTCATTTCTAGTTGAGGGTCCTAGTGTGGGATACTGACATGCATCTCAGTACTGAGTGGCTGCCACTGCAGTTTAAAGTTACCTGTGCTCCCGTGTGCACGGTGTGGGCTGGCCACCATTTTACTTGGCTGGCATGCTGAAATGGATGCGGAAATGCAGTCCCAGCATGCCAGACTAGGAAAATGCCATGGCCCCACAGCATGTGCACAGCAGTGCGGGGCCTTTAAACCGAGTGGCCAGCAGTGCCAGCAGGCAAAGGGGTAGGAGGCCCATCCTGGTGGCAGCTCAATGAGTTCCTTCCCCTCCCCACCCCCTCAGAGTGTGTGCGTGTGTCAGTGAGTGTGTGTGATGAGTGGGAGAAAGTATGTGTGTGGTGAGTGGGAGTGTAAGAGAGTGTGTGCAATGTGTGTGTGTGTGTGTGCGTGCAGCATGCCTGCCTGCCTGGCCCTGAGAGGGGTGTTTGAAGGAGGGGGCTTGGCGCTTGGTTTGCCCTGCCCCCTGTACACACTGCATGTTTATGTTGGGGGGGGGGGGCAGCTTTGCCTTTCCATGTGGCTTCGGGTGCTTGGTTTACTCCTGAGCACTCTGCATTTTTTTAAGTTGGTGCAGGGGGGTGGGGGGAGAGAAAGCTTTGCCTTGGCATATGGTTTGGGGTAGTTGGTTTTACATTCACCCGTTACGTACATTAGGGGTGGGGCTATGCAAATTAGGATCTGTGTAAATTAGGCAAAACGGGGGCCCAGTGATACTGTGTCACCCAAGGATGCACAAAAACCTGGATCTGGCCCCGCAGGGAGTGAACAACAGGAGACTAATCACTCCATAATCACCTTGTGGCATCCTCGGAGGCATCTGGTACTAGACCAGTGGCTCTCAAGTGTTTTAGTCTGCATAACCTTGTATTGAGACTTAATTGCAATCCCGTGGCCCCTGGTAGAAGCAAAGTCCATCAAATAGCAAGACGACCATGGGCCCATTCTACTGATTGCATGACTCCACTTGGGGTCCTAACCCACAATTTGGGAACCCCTGTACTAGACATTATTAGAGAAGGGAATCTGGGTGAGATGGACTATTGGTCTGATCCAGAATGCCAACCTTGGCTACTAGCTAAGCCATGAGTGAATTACAGGAGATGCATCTGTCAGGACCCAGGCCTTGAGTCCTCATCCCTGGGGTTCCTAGACGCACACCCTTAAGACAGTGGGTCCTTATAACATCACTCCATACTTACCTCATGCCTTCCTCTGAAGCATTTCTATTACTTTCTATTATTCTGAATTTTTTTTTCCCTTTTAAGAGAAAATAAATGGATCACAGTACTGGACACTAGGGTGTGAGGTTGATGGACCATTGGTCTTCTCCAGAATGACACTGACTATATTCTTATGATTTCCAAGAGGTGCCCCAACTTACACTATGGCTATACGTACCACTGAAATTTAAGAAATCAAGTTAGATTTTAAAAATAGAGTTAGTCTCTTAAGAAAGTATTAGATACTGAGGAAGGGCTTGTGTGGCCCAAAGGTTTGCTTACTCTCACCAGCAGATGTTGGACTAATAAGAAGAGGGATTAACTGAACAACTTTCTCTCATTCTAAAATTTAAAAGGGAGGGGGGAACATTTTCCCTTTCAGAGGCCACTTTCAAAATGAGTACAAGCTCCAAGCACTGCATAGACATTGGGGGTGAGGGTGCTTAAGAGGTGCAAGCTAGGGGTGCTGCTGTCCGGCAGCATCCCTTACCGCTCGAGCAGAGCTGGCCTCGGAGGTGGCGCTGGGCTCCTCCAGGACTTTGGTCCTGGGGGACTTCAACATTCATGCCGATGCCAGCCTTGTAGGAGCCGAGCGACAATTCATGGCCGCCATAGCAACCATGGATTTGCCCCAGGTGGTCACCTGCCTGACCCACGTGGGGGGGCATACCCTCGACCTGATCTTCTGCTCTGGCCTTGAGGCGCGGGGTCCAGTAGTGGGGGAGGTCAGGGCGGTGCCCTTGTCATGGACGGACCATTATCTCCTTCAGGCCAGTCTCTCAGCGCACCCCCTCTGGAAAGGGAATGGACCAGTTAGGATGGTCCGCCCTCGGAGGCTGATGGAACCCCAACAGTTCCAAGAGGTCCTGAGGGAGCTAACCCTGGACCTGGATGGTCACTCTGTCAATGAACTGGTCTAGCATTGGAACATCTTGCTGGGGGAGACCATTGACAGGGTGGCTCCGAGACGCCCTCTGCCTCTGTCTCATCACTGCAGGGCCCCTTGGTTTACTGAGGGGCTGCAGTGTATGAAGCGAGTAGGCAGGAGGCTGGAGCGATGCTGGTGTCATAGGCCTCCTGCCTACTCCAACCGACTTCTCCATAGGGCCCATTTGCAGTCCTAGCGTCTGCGAAGTCATGCCCAGTGGAGCTGTTTCGGGTGGTGTGGGGGCTGGTGAGTCCAGCCTCCCTCCACCTGGACGGGGATTTGTCCCAGGCCCGCTGTGAGGAGTTTGTCAGCTACTTCGCAGACAAGATCACTCGGATTCAGAGCGACTTTGACACTGGATTAGGGGCAGTAGGTGGAGAGCGCGAGGTGGTGGAGACCCCGTCCGGTCCAACTTTGTGGGGGGAGTTTCAGGAAGTGATGCCAGCCGATGCAGTGGATGTCTTGGGGTCTGTGAGAGCCACCAGTTGTGAACTTGATCCGTGCCCGTCCTGGTTGGTGAAAGCCTCCAGGGAGACATCGGGGATGGTGCTGGTGAGGGTGGTTAACGCGTCCTTGCAGCAGGGGAGGCTGTCGCCTAGTCTCAAGGAGGCTGTGGTGCGCCCCCTGCTGAAAAAAACATTGTTGGACGTGGACGCACTCGCCAGCTACCGACCTGTCTCTAACCTCCCCTTTTTGGGGAAGATTATTGAGCGGGCAGTGGCACTGCAGCTCCAGGCGCATCTAGATAGCATTGGTTCCTGGACCCTTTTCAATCTGGGTTCTGCCCCAGCTATGGCACCGAGACGGCGTTGGTGGCCTTGGTCGACGATCTCCGCTGTGAGATGGATGCAGGATGTTCGACATTTCTCATCCTGCTAGATCTCTCGGCCGCTTTTGACACTGTGGACCATGGGCTGCTGTTGAGATGGCTGCAAGACCTGGGGGGTCTGGACGGGACTGTTTTGAATGGTTCCGCTCATTCCTCTTGGGGAGAAGCCAGCGGGTAGTGTTGGGAGCTGAAACATCTTGCCCCCACACTTTATCCTGCGGCGTTCCACAGGGTTCCATTCTGTCTCCATTATTATTTAATGTTTATATGCAGCCCTTGGGGGAGGTCGTGAGAGGGTTCGGGGTGCGATGTCACCAATATGCTGATGATACTCAGCTGTACCTCCCTTTTTCAACTGACCCAGACCCTGCTGTCTCGGTGCTATCCCAGTGTTTGGAGGCCGTGGCAGAGTGGATGTGGCAGAGCGGACTGAAGCTCAACCCCAATAAGATGGAGGTGACGTTGGTGGGGAGAGCGAGGGAGGTGTCGGCCCCCCTGATTGGGGGGGTTGCCCTCCTATAGCTCAGCAGGTTCAGAGTCTGGGGGTGATTCTGGATGCAGATCTCCGCCTGGAGTAACAGGTGGAGGTAGTGGCAAAGGCCACTTTCCGGCAGTTATATCTGGTGTGGAGGCTGCGTCCGTACGTCTCTGGTCCGGACCTGGCCTCCCTCATCCATGCCTTCATCACCTCGAGGCTGGACTACTGCAACGCTCTCTACGTGGGGCTGCCCTTGTTCCTAGTTCGGAGGCTGCAGCTAGTGCAGAATGCGGCAGCCTGTCTCCTGTCGGGGACGGGCCGTCGGGAGCATACAACACCTGTGCTCCGGACTCTGCACTTGCTGCCAATAGCGTGCCGAGCCAGGTTCAAGGTATTGGTGTTAATCTATAAGGCCCTTCACGGTTTGGGCCCCTCGTACCTCAGGGACCGCCTCACCCTCCGCACCCCAGAGCGGCTCCTTCGGTCTGCCAGGGGTGCCTTCTTGGAGGTCCCCCGTGTTAAGCGGGGGGCCACAATGGAGAGGGCATTCTCAGTGGCCGCAACACACCTTTGGAACTCCCTCCCGGAGGAAGCTCACCTGGCCCCAAGCCTTTTAACATTCCGGTGAATTTGCAAGACCTGGCTGCTCGCCCAGGCCTTGGGGGATGGGGGGTTAGAGGGGTTTTATCTCCCACCACCTGTTGATTGTATTTTTAGTATTACCTAGCCTGTTTTATTGTTGTGATTTGTATGAGTGTTTTAATATATTTTTATAACTGTATTTTATGTTTTGAAATGGTTAGCCGCCCCGAGCTGTTCTCAGGAGGGGTGGGATATAAATTGATTAAATAAATAAATACACTCAGGAAGAGGAGGGTTCAGATCATGGCTCTATGCCATCCATCTGCCTCCTATCCCTGCGTGCATGCCCTCCTCTCTGTTCCCTTACCCTGAGCTTCAGTGCTTGGGGCCGGGAACTTGAAAAGGCCAAGTGAAAACTAGCCCTGGGGTGCATCTGGCCCCTAGCCCTTAGGTTCCTCACCCCTGTGCTAGTGGGATTCTTAGGGACAAAGAGCAAGTTCTAGTTGAGGGAGGATTTTTGTGCTTCCCCCCACCCCCTCCCATGGCACCGAAACCTGGATGCAGCCCTGCTCGACTCCTCACTGTGTGGGAGAGAGCTGTCTCAATAAAGGTACTCTCATCCTTAATCCTGTTTGATGAGATAGGCCTGATTTACAAGCTTGTTAATCCACTCAAACAGATCTTGGCTCAGTCACAGCCTGGGGCAGAAATCCTGCTGATATGGACCCAGATGTGACACTGGGATGGTGTCTTCTCCCTGAAGGCGTGTTTGCACTGAGGCCCCCAGTCCGGCAAAGCATGCAGGCACAGGCTTAGCTGTAGGTGAGGGCTTACATTCCTACTGAATTTAATAGAGACAAAGTAGTTCAGATGATCTCTGTGACTGGATCCTGTTTGTGAACATGCAAGTTGTCAGGCCACACAGGGCCCTTCCTCAGGGAGGTTCTGAATTTTTATGTGCCTGAAGAAGGGCTCCGTGTGGACCAGTAGCAGTATTGTTTATTGAGTGTGTAGCCATTCACAAATTCGTACGTTTAAAACAAGTAAGATAAATAACATAAAAATAGAGAAGATAAATATATACATCAACAGTTCAGCAGAGTTGCTGTATGGCATGAGGGTAACAAAGCGTAAGTAGCAACAGATTTAATATATATTAAACTATCTGAAGTCAACAATATCACAAGCTTTTGAACAAAAGGAAGAGAATCTTTCTTATTTACCGAAGGCAGTATCCATTTAGCCTTTAATAAGAATGGCAGGAAAACAACACATGGATCAGATCTTCAGTTTTGTTTGAATTGCAAGGGCAAAGTTGGGTATCATCATGATGATGTGATACCTGTGTGGCCAACAGAAGTTGCTCCAATCAAGAGATCTTCTAAACCCTAAGTTCTTAAACTGGGAGGTCACACACACACCCCCCCCCGGGGGGAATCCCAGCTGACAAACGCCTAGCTCCACATTCTCACCGAGCTAGGTGTTTACCAGCTGGGATTCCTAGCTCCACACTCTCACCGAGCTAGGGGCAATCTACAAAATAATGGGTAGCAAGGAGGAGAACCAGAGAACAAGGGGGAAAGAAAGGAAACGTAACAGGAGGACTGGGGGGGGGGGGGAGAAAGGGAGCAAGTGGTGGGTGGGGAGAGGGCCTACAAGTGGAGGTGAGTGTGGGGGAGCAGATCAAAGGGGTTTGAGAACTACTGATCTAAACTGTTTTGCCTCCATCTCTGACATTTGAGACCAACACAGCAACCACACACTTTCAGCGGGCGTCTGTACACATCACACTTGCCACAGTTCAAGTCACCTAACATGGCAGTAAGTGTTATTATATTTGCTTGCTCAAACCCAGGAGCTAGCCATGGAGGAAACAGAGGTTTGTGGGAGCATTTCCCCCTGGAACATACCCAGGGAACTAGTCTGTGGACCCTCCGAACAGACGAAAACATAGGATGCAATAAACATCTGTTCACTGGTACTGGAAGTGTTGCCTTATTCATTTCAGTTTTCACCGGCAAGGCTTTACCGCATCCATGTCACCTTTCACCAGCAGGGCTTTCTGGCTTTACGGAATAAACATAGGATTACCATTTCTCTCCTTTAAAAGAGGACGCTTATGAAAAAATACTTGCTTCAGGGCTGCACTGCACTATGTATTTTTCATAAGCATCCTCTTTTAAAGGGGAGGTATGGTATGCCTAAAAACATCCACCCTTTTTGGCTACTTACCTTATCCTGTCGATGGGGAAATTTGAGCAGTTTATTTATTTCTATTTATGCTGCCACTCAATGGGCTCCCCCTGCTGGTCAGAGTCCATAGGGTAACAGAATAAATAAGGACCACCATGAACTGTACATGCTACTTCACCATGGGAGGAGGCTGATTTCCCCTGTGGTTAAGGTAATTCGTAGAGTCACTCATAGACTTTCCTGAAACTTACACACCTGGTTAAGGTGGGGTTTTTAGTTTGTTTGCTTGTTTTTTTGCTGAACTCTACCCATAAAAGCAACCTAGCCCCAGGCTCTTGAGACAACTACCAGGGTATCCTACAGTCCCACCTATATGGAGAGCAGGCAGACTTTTCATTCTGCAGCCCTCCTCCGTTCATCTCCTCCTCACTCCGTTTATCCTTCAGCTGCTAGCCAGCACTCATCCAACTCTTCCTTTCTCCCAGCCTGCCCCTCTCACTCCTTTATTCTCCTCTTCTTTCTCAGCAGTTCTATTTGCCGCAGAAAGCCGGAGGCATTTAAGGCCAACAGGCAAACAGGGTGGATGCTCATTCTAGCCCTTTTCACCCAGACGCTCTAACACTGATAAAATGGGTGTTACATTTTATTATACATATTGCAGGGCACCCATAGAGCACGCCTGCCACCCTGCAACATGTATAATAAAATGTAATACCCATTTTATCAGTGTTAGAGTGTCTGGGTGAAAAGGGGCTTTGTCTGGGAGAAACTGCAGGCATAGACAGATATAAAAGTAACCAGTGACCAAAGGCACTGAGATACCCAAGGAAATTTTAGTGCCCCAGGGAGGATGGGAAGAAATTAGGTTTGTCCTGACGGTGGCTAAGTGAAATCAAACGAGGACCAAGTAAAAGAAGAGCTAGTAGCACCAACAAGTTCCTGGTCTTTGCTCTCCAAGAGTGACAGGGATATCACCACCCAGCAAGTGAGCACCAGTGCCTCCTCCTTCAGTCCAGAACTACAGCAGCAAAGGGATCTGGAACTCAGTGTCATCATGCCCTGATGCTCTCTCCAGACTGCCATCAAAGAGCAGAGGCGCAACATGGATGAACCAGTCACCTCAGCCACTGTCTGATTGGTATAGACAAGACCATGTGACCTTGCAATTTCAGGTTGCCTCCTCTTCTGGTCTCCCAAGCTAAGCAGGTGGCAGGGGCCGCCGCGGCTATCCCTGGGGGGCGGGGCTTCTACCACCGGCCCCGGCGGGACTGTGGCGGCATCCGGGATTCCACAGCGGAGGCGTGCAGGGCAGAGCTAGCAAGCCCCACCCGCACTCGGCCACACACAGACAGGGCTGCAGGACACTGGGGGAAGTCCAGAGAGGCGGAGCCACCAGAAACGTTGTAGTGCTCGGCGGGCCTCCTTACACAACAGGGCAGGGCCAGGGAGTGTAAAAGGTTGACCAGTGAGGAGGATCCCTGCCGGTGGTTAGCTTGTCTGTGAGAAACTGGCCCCGTGAGAGTGAACCAAGAGAAGTGAGGAAACCTGTGGAGTGTGGAATAGTGAGTGAACGGTGAGTACGTGTGTAAAAGGGTGAGCGAGTGAAGCTGTGTGTGAGTACATAGAGTGTTTGGTGTGTGTTCCCCGCCCTATCTCGGTGATCCTAGTGGCATCCCTGGTCCCCGATCCCAGAAGCGTGCATCCTAGAAATCCCTATCTTGTTTCCCTGGAACCCTTCCCCTGTGGCCCCCACTCGCCTAAGCACCCTGTCATTCCCAGGTGTGTTGTGTGGGTGTGGTGTATTGGGTGGTGGAAGGTGAATTACACGAGAGGTGACAGCCTCATACTTGGCACTGCTGATTACCCACCCTATGATGATCTGGCGTTCTCTCATACGAGAGGCTTAAGGGCCACACAAGATCCTGAGGGACTGTATACCCCTGACTGGGTGCCAAGCCGGAGGGGTGTGGGTGTGTGTGTACAGGGAGCTTGGGTGTCTTCCCTTTTGTCCCTAGTTCTCCTTTTTCCCCTCACAGCAGGCTTGAGATCTCTAGACTTCGGGCGATCATCTCTCTCTGGTTTATACAGTACTCTGGGGTTCCTTGGGAGCAAAGGCGTTCTCATAAGATATGCAATAAGCTCAGTATCATTCAGTTACACCCTTTTTAGAGGAGTCTTGCCCCAGCCCTCAATACATGTGTCTCTAGTATCAATCTCCTCTTCCTCCACTCACCTTTGTATTTGACAGATCAAAACAGTTCTTTTGATTCCCCGCAAACAAGCAAAAAACAAGCGCGCGCGCACACACACACACACACACACACACACACACACACAAAGCCTAGACACAGATTTGAGAGGCAAGCCCCACAGGAATGATACCTCTACTGGGCAAGAGCTTGGGGCACTACTGGGCAAAGTTTCTCTAGCTAACTGAATTGTAGAGTTGGAAGGGTCATCTAGTCCAGCACCGCTTGACCTGAGGCAGGATCCCTCTACCTTAAAGCATCCCTGACAGATGCCAGTCCAGCATTTTCTTGAAAACCTCCTGTGAAGGAGATTCCACCACCTCCCTAAGCAGCTTCTTCCACTGCTGAATGATCTAACAGTTACAGAATTGTTATCAATATTTGACCAAAATCTACCTTGCTGCAGTGTATATTGTGTTTCTTGCCCTGTCATCAATGGCAACAGAGAGCCAATCTTCTCCCAACATTTTATTCATTGCATCCGTCTCAAATATTTGAAATGTTCCGGCCCCCCCATGCCAAATCTTCTTTTCTCCAAACATGCCCTCTACCTTTCCTCCTAGGCCTTGTATTCCAGATTCTAGATCATCTTGTTTGCTCTTCTAGAAATCCTTTCACATTTGTAGGTTGCTGGGGGGAAGGGCAAGAGAGAGCTATTTGGGGGAAGAGGAGGATGGGTGTGAAAGGCTCCTCCTGCTCTCCTTTTCAGCCAGTTTTGTGCGTGATCACCACGGCTGGCAGTGCAGAGGCAGACGGCTACCCTTGCACCGCTCCACTTTCAAAGACGGCGGCTTCAAAAGGCTCCTGCAGCACAGAGCAGAACAAAAGGGGAACATCCCTGAGATTCTGAGGAAGGAGAGAATCAAAAGGTGGAGGCCCCAAGAGGCTGCTGGGAAGAAAGAGGGATGGGGTGGGTGTCGGGAGATAGAAACTTACTTGTCTGCTTGCTCACACAAACAACACAACCTTCCTGACATCTCTGCCTGGGATGGGTGAGTTCTACATGCTCTGCAAAAGCCACGGCAAGATGCCCCATGGTGAGGACTCTACTTAGCAATCATGCTTCATGTACTTTTAGTCTCAGCTTTTCCCCTTCCTTCTCCACACTCCACCCCACAGCCCAAGGTGCTGTGCATTAGCTTGTCTTTTCTTTGCCTGTCACACTCAAAAGGCATCCACCACGGCTTTCCTGACCCCACAACGCCATAGCGTAAGGTCGCAGAACTACTTGGCTAGGGCGGCCACTGATGAGGGAATGTGGAGGAACAGGAAGCACAAGCCTTGACAAGTTCTGGCTGCAGGATTGCCACCTTAGGTATATTTTCCCAGGCCACTTATGAAAAATACATGTTGCAAGGCCTGCATTGGCATATGGTGCCAATGCAGGCCCTGCAGCATGTATATTTCATAAGTGGCCTGGGAAAATATACCTAAGGTGGCAACCCTATCTGGCTGGGACTGCTGTGCAGGTGGGCTGTTCGAGGATGGGATGGGGGGAGCATGGGAGAACCTCTCCCAATCAGAGCCAGACTCCCTCCCGGCACGCTTTGGGGATGCAGATCTTCGCAGAGCCATTCACCCTTCAGCCGCCACCACCTCCTTGCTCAAACAAGCCGGACTGGCCAGGTGCCTTGTCCTCACCTGATCCACTCCCCCATCCCTCTTCCTGGCTTCTCCTCCTCCCACTACACCTGAGCATGTGGCGCCGCCTGGAAACTTACCAGGGCTTCTGCAAACGTGGCGCTGCTCACTCCCCCGGAGCACCATCAGGGTTGGTGGCAGCAGCAGGGGAAACAGTCAGAGTGGGCAGAGGTAAGGAGCGCACCTGGCTCAGGGTTCCTTCCCCCTAGCCAGGGCTGAGCAACAAGTGCTGGGCAAGGGGTGGAGAAGGGGATGCAAAGGTATGGGTAAAATCCTGGGCATGGGTGCATATTTTAAAAATCCGCCTGGATGGGGTTGGGAAGCATCAAAAAAGCGGTCATGTGCTGGGAAATCCTAATGCTTCCCTCCGGCCACGCAGAGACTGCTGCCTCAACTGAGTCCACATGCGGCCGCTGCTGCTGCTCCTGCCCAGAAGTCATGAGATCATGACTTCCACGGGGTGTGTGTGTGTGGGGGGGGGTGTTAAAGTGGCAATGTCGGCAGTGTGGGGGAAATACAGGACAAAAATGTATAGGGAAAGCATGATGGACAAACCCTTAAAAAAACAGGACTGTGCTGTATAACAGAACCAATGGCCACCCTATACTAGGCCAAGAAATTTCATAAGCTCTAGTGAGAAGGCAGGAAGAAGAAGAGGAGAGAGAAAGGTTTGTCAAGCAGTTAGAACAAAAGTATGATCCTCATGAGTCCTGGATTCAGGCTCTGGAAAAGATTTCCTATGCCCCTTTGGCCAAATCACCTACTCTGTGCCTCAATTCCTCACTGCAAAATGGGGCAATAGCCCTGTCCATATGTGGCCATGAGGATAAACAGAATCATGGAGCTGAAAAAGATCTTGAGGGTCCTCTAATCCAACCTGCCATCGTATGTAGGATGAGTACAGATTATAGGTTCAGGATTGTGAAGTGCTCAAGCACTATTATTCTTAAACCTCCAACTGTTGAATGTTGGAGCAAATGGCAGGATGGACCACCTCATATAGACCTTGTGTCTTAGTCACACTCTCTGATGCATACAGGTTGTCCAGCATCAGAGAAAGGACACTAGATGGATCATCGGTCACATCCAATACCTTAGGGACCACCTCGCCCTCCGCGCCCCAGAGCGGCTCCTGCAGTCTGCCGGGGGTGCCTTCCTGGAGGTCCCCCGTGTTAAGCGGGGGGCCACGATGGAGAGGGCATTCTCGGTAGTGGGTCCGCGGCTTTGGAACTCCCTTCCGGAGGAAGCTCGCCTGGCCCCAAGCCTGTTAACATTTCGGCGACATTGTAAGACCTGGCTGTTCGCCCAGGCCTTTGGGAGGGAGGGTGGGTAGGGTGGGGGGGTGTTTTAGTTCCCCCACCTATTTTTGGTTTTAGATGGTTTTTCTAGCCCTGTTTAATATTTTTATAATATTTAAGATTATTTTTAACTGATTTTATTGTATTTTAAAATGCTGCAAGCTGCCCCGAGCTGCATGGCAGGAGGGGCGGGGTAAAAGTCTATAAAATAAATAAATAAATAAATAAATATAGGGGATGTTTATTTTATTTATTTATTTATTTATCAATTTATACCCTGCCCCTCCTGTAAAAACAGCTTAGGGCGGCTAACAATTAAAAGAGTAAAAAATACAATAATATAAATATAAAATAATCATCATAATATAAACAATTTGAAACAGGGTTAGGATAACTAAAAATAAATAAATTAAAAGGGTAGGGTAGGATAGAGCTGAAACCCCTAACCCCCCTCCCCCCCCTCCCCAAAGGCCTGGTTGTAGAGGTCATAAATTCCTAAAATGGGACCAAAACTAAGTGACCTCACATGGCATGAAGAATCTTAAAATGCAGCTTTGTAGCATCACTGCACCCCAGCTGCTTACAAACCTTGTACAAAAAACTGGGAGGTTGTGGAGTCTCCTTCCTTGGATGTTTCCAAGACCCAGCTGCAGAAGCATCTGTTTGGGATGCTGTAGATTTAAGACACCCTGTCTTGGAGAAGGGGGTTGAACTAGATGACCCTTGTGATCACTTCCAAACTCTAGAATTCTATTCATAATACTGTGGGAAGGGCTCTGATGTTGGGCTGGAGTGGCTGAGCAGAGCACAAGCAGGTCCCTTTTAATAAGGAAGCATGAAAAAAAGGAATCAAGATGACCTTGAAATTTGCCTAAGAAGATGTCACAGAGTGGGTTTTTGGCTTGTATTAAGGGTCCGTTCCAAGTGAGGTGTGTCCTCAAACAAGGAATCCACCCCCATCTACCTGGAGTCACATCAGAGACTGTGCTAACTGCCAACGGCAGGGCAGGACAGCTCCCCACACGCAGTTGGAAGGGTCCTACTCAGAGGCAATGGTGAAAACAGAGAGCTGGAAAGTGCACTTTGGTTTATTCTCATCACTGCTACTGACTTGCTGTGCAATATTAGGCAAGTCACTTACCCTCTCTGTGCCTTTGTTTCCATTTCCATCTTTTGTCTGTCTAGATTGGAAGCCTGTAAGCCAGGCCCTTGTGTATTCCACAATTCATTTATTTATTTTTCAAATTCCATGAGCAGAAAATCCAGATTCTGCAAGTGGAAATATGCAAATCAAATAAAGACTGCAAATTATGCAAACCTTTATATGAAAATGGGTTTCCTGCATGCCATTCTATCAATTTTGAACTAAAAAAAAAAGAGTCACTTATAATCAGAAGACTAAAAATAAAAATAATGAATTTGAGTATGTATATGCAAATACTAGAAGTCTAAAAAGTAAGATGGGAGAATTAGACTGTATGGTACTAAAATGAAGATCAAGATATAATAGGCATCTCAGAGACCTGATCGAATGAGGATAACCAAAGGGACACTGTAATACCAGGGTACAACATATATTGAAATGACAGAGTAGATTGAGCTGGTGGTGGGGTGGTTCTATTATTATTATAATTATTATTATAAAATTTGTTTGCCACCTCCTCCTGCTAAAAGCATCTCGCGGCGGCTAACAACATATTAAAACAGATTTAAAAACAACAATAATACAATTAAAAACCCCACAGTAAAACAAATGACCCCCTACCCCAACCTAACCCAACCCACCCAGCCCATCTCCCTCGGGAAAGGCACGGTGGAACAGCCAGGTCTTACATTGTCTACGGAAAGAGGGGAAGTTGGTGGTCAGGCATAACTCCGGCAGAAGGGAGTTCCACAGCCGCAACGCAGCCACTGAGAACGCCCTCCGCAAGGTCGACACCCAAGAAACCTAGGGGACCTTGAGGAGGGCACCCCCGATCCAGGATCTGGCAGGTGAGGCGGTCCTGCAGATTGGCTGGGTCTAAACCGTTTAGGGCTTGAAAGGTCAACACCAACACCTTGAATTGGGCCCGGAAGACTATCGGCAGGCAGTACAGAGAGCGAAGCACCGGTGTAATGTGCTCGCATTGGCCCGTCCCCATTAGGAGACAAGCCGCCACATTCTGCACCAGCTGCAGTCTCCGAACCAGCACCAAGGGTAGCCCCACGTAGAGTGTGTTACAGTAGTCCAGTCTTGAGGTAATAAAAGCATGAACGATCGTGGCCAGATCCAAGTCCGAGACATACAGCGGAAGCCGACGCACCAGATGCAATTGGCAAAATGCCCCCTTTGCCACAGCCACCACCTGGACATCCAGGCGGAGCTGCGGGTCCAGGAGCACCTCCAGACTCCAAACCTGAGATACCAGGGCAGGACAGTCCCAACCAATGATGGGGGCCACCACTCCCCCAGCCTTCCCCACAACCATCACCTCTGTCTTGTGGGGATTTAACTTCAGGCGGCTCGTCCTTATCCAATCCCCCACAGCCGTCAAACACCGGGTAAGCACTGAGACTGCCAAGCCTGAGTCTGATGACAATAAGAGATATAGCTGGGTGTCATCAGCATATTGATGACACCAACCTCCCCCAAAGGCTGCATACACACACTGAACAAGAGAGGGGACAGGATAGAACCCTGCGGGACTCCTATCTTCCCAGGGAGAAGATAAAAAATCACCCAGGACCACACATTGGGTTCTCCCAGTCAGGAAAGAGCGGAACCATTCAAGAATGGTCCCGCCAATCCCTGCCCAGTCTCACAGCCGAGCCACCAACAATTCATGATCAACGGTATCAAATGCAGCCGAGATCTAACAGGATCAAATGACCCCGGTCCAACTCACTGGAGAGGTCCGTGCCATATCCCAGACAAAAGCCAGCCTAGTAGGGATTGATAAAATTAATCCGGTCCAGATGCTCCTGCAGCTGCTGGGTCACCACCCGTTCAATAACCTTCTGGCCAGGATGCCAACGGCCAATGATGACTTCTTGAGCAGGGGTCGCACCACAGCCTCCTTGAGACATTCCGGCTGGCCTTAACCAGCCAGGACGGGCATGGATCTAGTTCACAATAAGTGGCTTGAACAGTCCCAAGAGCATCCCCCGCATCTGAGGGTGACGCATCCTGAAATTCATCCCATAAAACAGGACAAGATGGGGCTTCTACTTCCTCTGGCACACCTACTGCTAAGAATGTTGCATCAAAACTGTGGAGGATTTGAGCAATTTTTGCCACAAAAAAGTCCACAAACAAATCACAGTGGGCATTTGATGGCAATCCAGGCGGAGGGAGGTCGAACTGACCAGCCCCCTCACCACCTGGAAAAGCTCCTCCAGGTGGGACTTAGCGGACGCAATCAGGGTAGCAAAAAAAGTTTTCTTTGCTGCCCACATCGCCACGGCATAGGTACGCAACCAGACTCTATGACGCAATCGGTCAACTTCAGTACGCGAGTGATGCGACCATCACTCTAACCGCCGCCCTTCCCGCTTCATCCACCGCAGCTCCTCCATATACCACGGGGACCTGCGTTGTCAGCGGTTTGGGAGCGGATGCCTGGGAGCCACCCCGTCGATGGCCTCCACCAACACGGAATTCCATATGGTCACGAGGTCATCGAGTGAGCGGCCATCGAGATCAGAGGAAACATCCCCTAGTGTGGTCTGGAACCTTCCAGGTTCCATAAGCTGCCGGAGGCGAACCATCCTAACCGGTTCTGCACCCTCCCGGGGGCCAACATACACCAGGATACTGGCCTGGAGGAGAGAATGATCCTTCCATGACAAGGGCACTGATGATACCATATATGTTAAAGACAGCATTGAGTCAAGTAGGATTACAGGAAGGAAACTGTACTTTGGAATATCTATGAATAGAAATTCCATGTGTAACGGGGAAGTGTACAGCAGTGGAGATATACTATTTATTTATTTATTTATGTATTTATTTAAAATTTATATCCCGCACCTCCTGCCCTCAGGGCAGCCCGGGGTGGCGAACAACAGTCAATACAAATAATATTTAAAAAATTTAAACAATTTAAAAATACAGTATGTGGGGAAACCCCCACCCCCCACCCCACTCCTACCCCTCGCCAAAAGCCTGACAGAACAGCCAGGTCTTACATACACGCTGAAACAGCAGGAGAGTGGGAGGCAACTGAGCCTCCTCTGGGAGCGAATTCCACAGCACAGTGGCAGCCACCGAAAAAGATCTAACATCGGTGGCCACCCGCCTTGACCAGGGAACCTCCAAAAAGGCTCCCACAGACAATCTCAAAGGTCGCACAGGCACATGGGGAGTGAGGCGGTTCCGCAGATAAGCAGGGCCCAGGCCGTGAAGGGCTTTAAAGGTTAAAACCCCTGGCCCCGGTACTTTATAGGCAGCCAGTGCACAGCCCAGAGCACTGGTGTCATGCGCTCCCTGCGACTCACCCCCCTAAGGAGACGGGCCGCGGCATTCTGCATCAGCTGCAGCCTCCGGATCAGCTTCTCGGGCAGCCCCACGTAGTGTGTTGCAGTAATCCAGCCTCGAGGCGATGAAGGCATGGATGACAGTGGCGAGGTCGGAGTCTGAGAGATACGGCTGAAGCCGCCAGACAAGATGTATCTGCCGAAACACACTCCCCGCCATGGCCACAAACTGAGATTCCAGGCTGAGCCATGAATCGAGGAGCACACCCAGACTCCGCACTTGAGAGACCATGGGAGGGCAAACCCCCCCAACAAGAGGAGATTCAACCACCCCCAGGGCCCCCAAGCCCTCGCCCACCAACATCACCTCCATCTTGTCAGGATTCAATTGCAGATGGCTCGACCCCATCCAAGCCCCCACAGCTGACAGGCACTGGGAAAATAAAGAGACTGCATGGCCTGGGCCGATGGAAAAGGAGAGGTAGAGCGGAGTGTCATCAGTATACTGATGACACTGCATGCCCTGAAACCCCCTCACGATCTCCCCTAACGACTGAATATAGATGTTAAACAAGAGGGGGGACAGAATGGCACCCTGCGGGACTCCACACGTGAGGTACTATCATCCCCCTGACCAGAATGGAGAGACTGACTATGAAATGCTAGCAGAGACTAAAGTCAGTGACGTAACAACAAAAAACAACAACAACAACAATAATAATAATTAATAATGGGTGATTTTAATTATCGTTATACAGCCTGGATGAATGTCTCCTCCAGGCGTGATATGGAGGTTAAGTTTCTAGAGGTCATCAATGACAGTTTCTTGGAGCAGCTGGTCCTGGAACCACCAAGAGGAGGAGCTACTTTGGATCTAGTCCTAAGTGGAGCACAGGGCTTGGTGCAAGGGATAACGGTGCTGGAGTCACTTAGCAATAGTGATCATGATATAATCAAGTTTGACATAATTACTGGAGGGAGAATGGTAAATAAAAGTACCACAATAACATTTAACTTTAAAAAGGGAGAGTATGCTAAAACGAGAAAGCTAGTTAGTGTGGAGACTATTTAAAAACACCATCTTGGAAGCCCAAATGAAATGCATTCCACAGGTTAAAAAAAGGGGATCAAATGCCTGCCAGCGTGGCTAAAGGGTGAGATGAAGGAGGCTATTAGAGCCAAAAAGGCATCCTTTAACAAATGGAAAGCTAGTCCTACTAATTAGGGAAATAGGAAAGTGCATAAGCACTGGCAAATTAGATGTAAAACGTTAATAAAGCAGGCCACGAGAGAATTTGAAGAGAGACTCGCTAAGGAGGCAAAAATTAATAATAAACACTTTTTAAAGTACATCATAAGCAAGAAGCCTGCCAGAGAGTCAGTTGGGCCATTAGATGACCATGAGATAAAAGGGCACTCAGGGAAGATAAAGCCATTACAGAGAAGCTGAATTCATTCTTTGCTTCGGTCTTCGCGGCAGAGGGTGTTGAGGAGATACCCATGCAGGAACTGTTGTACGTAGGTGATGAATCGAAAGAGCTGTCACAGATCAGCTTGACTATGGAAGAGCTTCCAGAGCAAATTGACAAACTAAATAGTAACAATTCGTCGGGGCCAGATGGTTTACACTCCAGAGTTCTGCAGGAACTCAAATATGAAATTGCAGACCTACTACAGGTAATTTGTAACCTATCGCTAAAATCAGACACTGTACCCAAGGACTGGAGAGTAGAGAATGTAATGCTGATATTTAAAAAGCGTTCCAGAGGCAATCCTGGAAACTACACACCGTTGAGTCTGACATCTGTGCCGGGCAACATGGTGAAAAGCATGATTAAAACCAGAATCACAGGACATAATGATAAACATGACTTCATGGGGAAGAGTCAGCATAGATTTAGCAAAGGGAATCATGCCCCACTAATCTATTGGTATTTTTTGAGGGTGTGAACTAGCATGTGGATAAAAGGGAGCCGGTCGATAGAGTGTATCTGGATTTTCAGAAAGCTGTTGATAAGATCCTTTATGAGATACTCTTGAGGAAATTAAAAAGACACGGGACAGGAGGCAGTGTCCTATTGTGGATTGGTAACTGCTTAAAGGATAAGAAACAAAGAGTAGAACTAAATGGTCAGTTTTCACAATGGAGAGAAGTAAATAGTGGAGTACCCCAGGGATCTGTACTGAAACCAGTGTTGTTTAATGTATTCATTAAGAATCTGGAAGGAGCAGTAAAGAGTGAGGTGATCAAATTTACAGACAACAGTAAGTTATTCAAGGTAGTTAAAGCAAGAGCAGACTGTGAAGAATTGCAGGGGGACCCTGTGAGACTAGGCAACTGGGCATTTAAATAACAGATGAAATTTAATGTTGACACGTGCAAATTGATGCACATAGGGCAAAACAATCCAATTTTAATATACACAATGCTGGATTTTAAATTAGGAGTTACCACTCCAGAAAAGGACCTTGGAGTCATTGTGGGCACGGAATGAAATAAACAAACAAAGAATGAAATTCCCATTTTGGGATATGTTTTCAGGTTTATGATGTTGTATTTTTCTATGATTTATTGAGAGATTTATTGATACCAATAAATTGATAATAATTTTATATATTTTGCATAGTCCTTTGATAGTTTATTTCATTTCTTGTTTGTTAGGACTATTTTGGGGGTCCTCCATTTAATTTATTTATTTACAACCTGCCCTCTCCTGCCCAATGACAGCTTGGGGTGGTGAACAGTAAACAATTAAAATATAAATACAAAAATATAGAATAATCTAAAATGTAAATTATAAAAATCTTAAGAAAAATGAGGCCTGAATAAATAACTCCCCTTACCCACACACACACGCCGGCACTACCCATCCCCCCACCAAACGCCTGGTGAAACAGTCAGGTCTTGTATTGTCTACGGGAGGAGAGAAGGTCCAGAGAGAGGCAGACCTCTGCTGGGAGAGAGTTCCACAGCCTTGGTGCGGCCACCAAGAACACCCTCTCAAACGTTGCCACCGGGGATCTCCAAGAGGGTGCCCCCGGCTGATCGCAGGAGCTGATCCAGGACACGAGGGATGAGGTGGTCCTGCAGGAAAACGGGACCCAGCCCATATAGGGCTTTAAAGGTAATAACCAACACCTTGAATCGGGCTCAAAAGACTATAGGCAGCCAGCACAAAGAGCGGAGCACTGGTGTTATATGCTCACAGTGTAAAAAGGGAAGGCTAGAGACTGGCCGATAACTGGCAAGGGAATCAACGTCAAGAGATGGCTTCTTGAGCAAAGGTCACACCACAACCTCCTTAAGGCACCCCGAGACCTTGCCCTCCCCAAAGGAGATGTTGACAACCCCTGCTAGCAATGGCCCCAACATCTCCTGGCTGGCCTTAACCAGCCAGGATGGGCATGGATCCAGTCCACAAGTTGTGGCCCTTATAGCCCCCAGCACCTCCACTGCATGAGAGGGTGATACCTGCTGAAACTGATCCCATAAAACTCGACAAGACAGAGCAACCATAACCTCAGGTACACCGACTATCAAGCACAGCATCAAAGTTGTGGTGGATCCAAGCAATTATATCTGCAAAATAGTCAATAAAGAATAAACATTCCAGTTCCAGGTGGAGAGAGGCCAGATTAACCAGCCCCTTCACAACCCAGAAAAGCTCATCTGGATGAGACTTTGCAGATGATAGGATGGTAGCAAAGAAACTCTTCTTTGCTGCCCACACCGCCACGGCATAGGCTTTTAAAGCAGCTCTGTGTCGCAACCAGTTGGCTTCAGTACGAGTACAGCACCACCGTCGCTCTAACCTCTTCCCCTTTTGCTTCAGCCGACACAGGTCTTTCATGAACCACGGGGTCCTGTACCGCTTATGCTTGGGAAGCGGACACCTAGGAGCCATCCAGTCAATGGCCTCGGCTAGCAAGGTGTTCCAAAGTGCAATGAGATCATCAAGCGGTCACTGTGGACAATACATCGAAATCCTCAGCTCAGTGTGCAGCAGCCGTCAAAAAAGCAAATGGGATGTTAGCAATTATTCAGAAAGAGATACAGAATAAAACTGAAAATATCATAATGCCTCTATATAAATCCATGGTGCGACCACACCTTAAATAGTGTGCGCAGTTCTGGTTGCTTCATCTTAAAAAAGATATAATAGTAATATAAAAGGTACAGAGAAAGGCATCAAATATAATAAGGGGTGTGGAATGACTCCGACATGAAGAGAGGCTGGATAGGTTGGGGCTCTTCAATTTGGAGAAGAGAGGACAGAGGGGATATGATAGAAGTGTGGCAGAAGCTGCAGGAGCAGCCCTGCCCTTTTCAGCTGACCTTCACTGACACTCTGGCTTCCAGTTGCTACTAGGCAGGATTTCGCAATACCAGGGGAAGGTACAGCCAGGTAACCTCCCAAGGACCAATCACAATTGAGGGGCAAGGGGCTTTTAAAAAGAAAAGCCACACCTCTCAGAGCTCTCTTCCATTTTGTCTTCTGTTTGCTCTGGACACTGACCTGGTGCTGAGGAGCTAAGGGAATGGCTCCTGGCCTGTTGGGATTAAACTAAACCTAAGGACTGAACCCCTTTGCTGCAAGGCAAAGGAGCACCTGAAGCTGTAAGTAATTGAATGTTAGATCTGAGGGACCAGTTTAGGCCAGATGCTTCTAAAAAGGCCATTGTGCCTAAACTGTTCTGATCAATTGCTTTTGCTCAAGGATTCAAAATACCTCACATGGTTGTAGCCTGTGATGCTGGGTTTATGTTATCAGTAAAGTATTCTTTCTTTTTGATCTAACTGATCTGTGTGTGTGTGTGTTAGCAAATACGCCTCTGTACGCTTGGGCGGCAGAAACTGGGAACTGTTTTATACGGGCTCGTGAGCCTGACGGTTATAAAGAAGCAGAATAGGTCTCATTCTCCCCAGAGGAATGAGGCCGGAATCTGAATAAATAAAAAGCTCTGGGGTGGTGGCAGCTGGTAAGAGACCAGTAAATAAGAGACCAGTGGGTAATGGGGTGCCGGGAGACTGGGGCGAACCCCAGTGGGCTCTGTTACGCCACAAGAAGTTTATAAATTCATGAGTGGTGAGGAACAAGTAAATAGGGAACGGTTATTTATCTTCTCAGACAGTACTGGAACTAGGGGAAACTCCACAAAACTAACAGGTAGCAGATTTAAAACAAATAAAAATATTTTTTGACTCAACACACAATACAATTAAGTTGTGGGATTTGTTGCCAGAAAATGTGGTCAAGGCCAGAAGTATAAGTGGGTTTAAGAAGGGTTGGACAAGTTTCTGGAGGTTAGGTCCATTAGCAGCTATTAGCCAGGTAGTTTTGGGAAATGTAATCTCTTACACTCTTGGGAGCTGGGAGTGAACAACAGAGAATGGATTGCCCCATAGTGACCTGTTAGGTATTTCTTTCCAAGCGACCCTGATTGGCCCCTGTCAGAGGCAGGCACTAAGCTTGAGGGACCATTGGTCTGTCCCAATATGACACTTATGTTCTGATTAGTCACAAAACACCAACCTGACCTATCTGAGCTGGAGGCGCGGCATGTTTCTCCCCTGCAGGGTTGTGGGATTGTTCCAGAATATATACCAGCACCCCACTGGCTAGCTCACACTGCTCCCCACACCCAGGCTTGAATTCTGGGCTGGCAGAAGCAATTTTCAGCCACGTGCAAAATTCTGCTAAAATGGCTGTGATTGCAGCAGAACAGAATTCACAGGGCCCTGCCTTTAGGGCATGGACTGTCTCTTACTATGGGTCTGTATAGCACCCATAAAAATGGGAGCCTTCAGAATATTTATTAATATCATCATCAGTCCAGAATGGATGTCAAAGCAGGACCCAGATGTGTCCCCTGTGAATGAATGTGGCTCAGCTGGTTTTGCTTAGTATGGAAGACAGAGTAGGGTACTAGCTGTTCTCTAAGTGAGCTGTTAGAGTGCACTGCAATAATCCTAGCCTTCCCTTCCAGCTCTCCAATTCCCCCTTCCCACTTCTGGCCTCCACGGCGGTAACCTTTGGTAAATTACAGCACAGCGGAGACCTCTCAAATGCATTAAGACACAGGCTGGATTGAACGGTAAATTATCCCCTAGGCAGAATGATCTATTAATCACTTATTTATTTTAAAAGGGAAAGCCACTCATTTAACCTTTTTATTTACCTTTGGCAGCTGAGATAAACACCGTATTTCAGCATTGGCTCTTATCCACCTAGCAGTTTTATGCTCAGAAGCTGGGATGCCTTGGTCACCTCAAGGAAGTTTGCGTGTGTGTGTTTGTGTGGCCACAACAGTCAAGAAGCTTTTCAAACCATTTGAGATTTTTTAACATCTGTCCCAGGAGAGGGCGCCATACACCCCACTTTAAATCCTCTTTAAATTAAGTCAACCATCCCAAAGAATTTCTGTTTGGACTCATGTTCTGAACTATTATCCCTGTACGTCTGCAATCTTCCCCCTGCCCCATGGGGTGGCCAACTTTATATCTTGATTAAATTCCAACCGAGGGTCAGTGCATTCTGCCTCCCAGGGTTTTTGCTGGATTCATTATTCTCGGCTCCCTGTCTTGATGTACTCTACAGCGTGGCTGTGCTCTCTGCAAAACAGCCACTGTGCTCCACCCCAGAGGAAGTTGCATTTCAAGAAAGGACAAGTCCAAGTGAGAATGATGAATGTTCAGCATCTTCCAGGGCCAAGCCATGAATTCACAAAGGGCTCAGGGATATTTTAGGGTGCAATGCTCCATATACATAAGAGCATGAGAAAATTTGTCTGGAAAAGGGAGAATATTCATAGTTTTTGTCACGTCTCTATCAAATCAAGCAACCCGTCACCTATCTCCATTTCCCCACACCAGCTACAACACATCCGTAGAAGCGGCAATTTTTGCATGTGCAAATCAGTCCCAGCAGCCAGATTTCCATGCACAGTTTTGGGGAGAGGTTGGTGGTGGTTTTGTTTTAAATGGCCTATGGAGAGAGCGTTCTCGGTGGCCGCACCTAGGCTGTGGAACTCCCTCCCGGCAGAGGCCCGGTTGGTCCCAGACCTTCCTTCCGCCATATGTGCAAGACCTGGCTTTTGGCGAGGGAGATGGGGTGTAGGGTGGGAGTGGGATTAGGGATGGATGGAGGGTTTATTTTGGGTCTTGTTTTCCTTCTCTTTTATTGTGTTGTTGATTTTATGTGTTTTTATGATGTAAGCCACCCCAGGCTGCCTGGAGCAGGAGGGGCGGGGTAGAAAATTGTTAAATAAATAAAAATAAATACATGTCATATTTCATCCGATTTGGTCAAGAATTGGATGAAATACTGATTGTTCTGGTTTTCTATTGGAATGGGCAACAATTGGAATTCCAAATCGACCCCATCTCCCTTAGGCTGTATTCTTACCGCCGCCGCCGGCAGCAGCAGTGGGAGGGGCGAGGGAAGACGCGGCAGCCCGGAGAAGCCGGTCGACAGGGAAAAGAGCCAGTGCGAACGGGGATCTGCCGCGGCTTCTCTCGCACATGTCAGGGCAGGATTGTGTGCCCTGACATGCACGGGAGAAGCCGCGGCAGATCCCCATTCGCATCGACTCTTTTCCTGTCAGCTCCTCTGGGCTGCTCTGTCTTCCCTCGTCCCTCCCGCTGCCGCAGGTGAGAATACAGCCTCAGCTAACGTTACCATCTCCCACATTAAGCTTTTGCCTGGAGGTGGGGCCATGTCAGCAGGGGGAAGAGAAGAGTGTCACACCCTTTTATGATATAACCCACTTAGAGAGCATGGTAATGCTCCACAGGGGAAGGATCATGTAGGAAAGAGACAGGCAAGTCCCTAAGGTTTGACCCTTTTCTGGTCTGGCCACCCCCTGCTGCCACTTGAAGTTCTGATTCTCTGGGTTAGCCACGGATGCTGATCAGGGCTTCTCCCCACCTCCTCCCCAGAGCCCAAAAGCTCTGATCAGGGCTTCTCCCCACCTCCTCCCCAGGGCCCAAAAGCTCTGGGTCGAAGGCTTCACTCTTCAGGCAAACCCCAAAGAAACGCAACCCTAGCTCAGAACAGATAAGCTGGCGCAATTTCCAAAATGGCACAGCTTACCCACTGCTGGACTATGCATTCTTATTGATGGCTGCAGCTCTTCCCACTAGGAACGTATCCCACATGTGCGCACACGCACACACACACACACACACCCCTGTTTGAGAACCACTGCGCCCCAGATGACCTCATGACACTCATTTTGCTCCTTGTCCCTTTACACTTCAACTATTACTGTTACCAGTAATCATCGCTTCTACCACTGTTTGCTTCTTTGTTTTGCTCCTGGAGCTCAGGGCGCTTTATAAAGACAGTCTAAGTAATTAACACAATTTACAGAGGATGAAACTGAGATACAGAAAGTGATTCACCCAAGGCACGCAGAACAACAGTGGCAGAGGTGGGAGTGGATAGATCAGACCTTAATTTGTGACCCGGCTCGGCTCCAGAACCGCTTCCAAACAGCAAAGCACCCCACCCTGACCTGGCAGGATGCAGAAGCACAAGCCTCGACCCCAAATTCTCCTTCAGTAGCATTTGGGTTGATCAGTGTTGCCAACCAGCTGATTGGCAGCAGCAGAGCCATACCTAGCCCTGTCATCCTTAATCCAGTCCTGAACAAGGGCTGGAAAAAGGTTTTTAAAAGTGTGTGTGTGTGTGTGTGAACTGAAGGGGAAGGGAGAAGCCATCTCCACCACCAGCCTCTTCAAATGCCCTTCATGCTTCTGGGATCAAGGGGGGTAGGACTTCCAGGACAGGCTTCTGTACCTTTCTGCTAAGTCAGTCCCTCATTTCTTTGCAAACTTTCATCAGAAGTGTATCCCTTCCCCCTCCCTGTCTCTTATCTTCCTCTCTCCTATTATTTATTAACTGTGTTTCTCGCAGTGTGTTTGGAGAGAGCCTCTGTATGAAAAGGCATTATACAAAATAAGGTTAGATTGTATTGTAAATGGAAGGGGTTTCTTTATTTGCTTTTTAAAAGTAGATCTTTTTTGGAGGGGGAAAAATAGACCTCTCTTACAGCTGTTAGATACACTTAGTGCAAAATCAGATTTAATGACAAGCAATAGGCAGAGTGCTAAATGTGGTTACGGAGAGGCAGAAAGCACGGAAGCCTGATTTGTTTTCGTATTTATTTCTTTCTCTTTCTTTCCCACCCTCCCCCAACCCATACACTCCAAGCCTTTCACAGCCTCTCTCTTTGGGAGGAAAAAAAAAAAAAAAAGAGGAAATCCTTTTCCAGCAGTTCCTGCACACAGCACTCCCACTGCAGGGTTCTGATGAGGCTAGGCATTAATTAAATCGAACCGCAAGAAAAATAATTACACACACACACATCCGTCAGGGTGAGTTGTCACCACCTAGTAACAAAGTTAGATGCGAACTCCATCAGTGGAGCTGTCATGCGGCTGTTAAAAGGAAATAAATGCTTCCCAAATGGACAATTTCATTTGGGAGATGGGGAGGGGAAAGGTGGGTGGGAACTGGATTGCAACGAATTAATGAGGCAATGGGTTTGTGTTTTCAGTGGGATGCAAAAAGCAAACATAAGAAGTTGTGATATCATCATTTAACCTTAATATTCAATGGCATTCTGACCGTGAGTGCACCAGAGGGACTATTAAATGCTAGCCATAAAAGCAAGATTCCTGAAATGGGAGAGGGTCCAGTGAACGAATGGAGAAGGCAGAGAGAACTCTAGCCTTTTTCAACCAGAGGACTTCACACCATCAGCAAACCAAGTCTCACAGCACCATTCTGGACAGAGGGTTTGCCCAAGACACACGGCAGCAGTGAGCATCGCAAGAAGGATGTTGGATTCCCAACTCCTAGATCTATAATCCAGTTACTAAGATGCACCTAAAATCCACCTCACACAAGGCTTTCTGCCATGAAGAAATGAATTGCTGATCCTTCCATCACGGCCTTCCCACCTCCTCCTCCCATCATGTGGCCTCACTCTGGAAAGCCACAGGCTTTCCGTAACCACATTTAGAACTCTGCCTATTGCTTGTCATTGCAAGTGAACTGTATCCCTCCTGAAGAGGAGCCATTCCTTCCATTAGAACAGCTCAGATTTGGTAACCAGGAATCTTCTACCCCACTCAGAAGTGAAGACATATGAGGAAGGCAGAGACTGATAAGGCCACACACGACCCTTACCCAGTGCAGTGAGGGTGTGGACTGAAAGACCGAGATTGGATACTGCCATCTCCATAGTCTTCGGAAGACCACCCGAATCACAGGCACAGGCTATCAGGCTTATGTAACAGTGAAACATTACACTGCATTTGTCAGGCCCTTCACACACCAACCAGCTGGCCAGGCTCCCATTGCCAGGGAAGCAGAGACCAAAGCAAATTGTCCAAGGTCACCCAAACTGAAATGTAGGACTCCAAGTAGTTAGACCAAAGTGCTATAGACTGGCTCTCCGATACTGCACTAACTCACAAATGTCCAAGTACAAGATATATGGAATTCTACTGGTTTGGAAGGGAGTCATAAACCGCAATAGGCCATACACAGCCACCTAGTGTCTTGCTTTCATCCACCAAAATTGAAATCGAGCCCATGCAGAGATGGATTGTTTACTGTTCATTCCCACCCTTCCCAGCCTCTTTCCCACCATGTGGCCCCACTCTGGACCAGACTGGAAAGCCCTTTCCCCCAAGCCAAAGACTTGCAAGAACCTGCTCTGCACAGCTGGGCCAGACAGAGCCAGCTTCTGAAATGAGAAACCTGACATATTTCAGATGTGCGCCCAAAACCCCCTGAAGGAGACAGGCACTTTCAGGAAAGCAAAATACTATGAAAGGCATGTCAGGGAAGATTTATAGACAGGCAGCTGTGTGCTCCGGTTCCAAATCAATCCTCTTCTGCAGGCTGGGTGAATCCGAAACATACAGAGCTAATGAGGGGCAGGCCCAGAAACAGACCTCAAAAAAAACTATGGTTGGCAGTAGAGGGTGCTGTAATGCTGACAGAGCCACATCACAGCAGACAAAGATGATCCTGGCTGCTGCCATCATGGAAAGCTTTCAGGCCACACAGGGCCCTTCCTCAGGCATGTAACAAGTCTAACTGTAGCAATGCAGAACGGGTGCAGTTCTGACTTGTTACAGGTCTGAGGAAAGGCCTTCTGTGGCCTGGAAGCGTACATAACCTCACCAAGGAATGAGGCTATGGACCAAGTGGTCCAATAAAAGATATCACCTGAATTACTGTGTCTCCATCTCTTACATTTGGTACCAACAGGGAACCCCCTTCCTCTCGCCTGTTGTTACTAAGGCAAACTTTCTCTTTGTTTCTCCCAGTAAGGAGACATAACCAGCTCTGCCATGAGGGGATGTTTCCCCTCCTTTCTAAAGTCCCACAGAGACAGCATATCCTCAGAGCACTGGGATTGGTGTGGGTTTTTTTTTTTTTTTTTGGGGGGGGGGATTAAAACTCCAGGTGTCTGAGACAGGAGGCTTGGGAGGGGGGTGGACATCCTTCTACTGTGCACCGTTTCCACCTCAGAACACATTAGTTGCCCCTACCCACTTTTGATGTGTTGCTTGAGGGGGCCGGGGGGGACACAGCTAAGGTGGCAGGGTACTGGGGGTGGGGTACAATTGTACTAAGCCTCAAAGATTTCAAGAGGGCTGTAAAAACTACAAGGATTTTATTTCTTAATATTCATTCTATATCATGAATAAAATAAAAACTGCAAGTAACACATGAGTAAATAAAGTACCAGTATGAACTCCAGAAGTTGATTTCAAAACTTATGACAGGGGGAGGGAAGGTAGGGGACCAGGCTGTACTGGGGTCTCAGGTGAGAATGCAGTGAGGTGTACACACTGGCATCACATCTGTTTCACAGTGTGCCACACACACCCCTTCAGTCTTGCTTATTCATACAGTTCCTATTTAGAAGGGCCAGTCCTTCCTTGGATATTGAATTCCAGTCCACTGTCCTTCTTGTGTGGGGGGGGGGTCAAAGTCTTTCAGGAGAGACAAAAAGACTCAGGCATCGCTTTCCTGGTTGTCTCCCAGGAAAAGCACTTGCGCAGATCAGGGGGAGGTGATGGAATGACAAGAAACTACGTAGAATGAGAAGCAGGAGCTTTTCTGTCCCTATATTTATGCACTTGGAATGTTGGGAGGGGAGTTTGTGTGAACGTGCGCATGTGGAGGCAGAGTTTATCAGTCAAAAAGGGTGGGGCTTATTGGCCAAAAAGGGTGGGACTTTTTTACTCTAGGGTGGCTCAAAATGTTGGGAGGTATGTGTGGCAGGCTGCCAGGCACAATCCTCCCTCTAACCCCCTTACTCAGAGGAATTAGCTAGCCTTGCCGTACAAAACACAAGCCCCAGGCGCTTCTTTGGGTTGGGTCAAATGCACTTAGCTTGAGTCTGTTTCAAGACTGCCCTCCTTACTCCCCTTCAGGTCATCCCAATCCTCCTGGGAAAAGGGGGCTTCTCTCAGCCTCACTGGGTCCCTGAGCACTCCAGCCCAACCAAAAGCATCTTGCAAGTCTACAACCCAGTTTGCTCACACCTGGTCTCCATGCTCTGTCTCCAGGCTGTGTTGGCGGTGCTGTCTACCCCAATGTCCTGAGCTTTCAAACAGCCGTCGGGTGCAGGTTTTCCTTCAGCCCACAGCAAGACTATTAGCTGCTCACAGCCTCTCCTTTGCCATTGCGAGCTCTCAGCCCCCCAGTCTGGTCTCCGGTCTCTGCTCTCCCTCCATGCTGGCTTCTCCACCTTTCTCTCCTGCTCACCTACAACAGGTGGCCATCAGGTGCCTCATTACCGCCCATATCCAAGGTTCCTTAAAAAGCCCCACCGACACAGCCCCGCTAGATCCCTCTCTCAGAGTGCTGGCCCTGCGTCTCTGTCACCCACAGTATGCAATGCTGTGGGGCAGGAAACAAAGCGAAGGGGCTCTGAGACAGGATCACTAGGAGGTATACAGGCTCAGGGTTCCTCCTCAGACCCACATAGCTGGGCCTCCTTAATGTCAATCTTCACATTTCACCTATGCTGGTATCTTTCCAGGGCTTTAAAGAGAAAAAAGTGAACACAGAGAAAGAAATATGTGGGGCAATGCAAGGACATCCCCCTTCTCCAAGCCACTGCCCAACTTATCACTGCAAGTCCTAAAGCAAGAGCAGGTGTACTCATTCCATCGGGAAATACTGACCTTTCAGGAGCAAGGAGGGAAACTAACGACCTTTGAACATTTTCTGAGATTTTCCACTATTTTCTGACATTTCGGTGATTTTCATTAATTTATGGTATTATCAATAATACCAGAAATTACAAAAATGGCAGAAAATAGCTGCAAATCACAAAAAAAGTCAAAACTGCCAATAGATATCTATTTGGCTAACTGCAGCAACAAAATAAACCAAATCATTTAAACCAGTTAAAGAGTGAGAATATTTGCTTCGCACTGAGTGAATAATTTACGGTTGCAGCTATAATATAAAGAAGAAGAAGAAGAAAAAAAGCCATCTCCAGGCCGGTATTACAGGAAAACATCCCCAGAATAAAAGATCACTTTCAGACTCATAAATAAATGAAAACCAAAACCAACACTAAACAGGGAGGGGAGCGCAGGTCTCTCGCACGGCCTCTAGCCAGAGCAGGCGGATGCTGCCGCAATAAGTGTGAATCTTGCAGACTGCAATCTTGGCCATGATGCAGAGAATGCCTGTCTGGGACAATAAACGAGGATCCCCTGAAAAACAACCCCAAGTCATCCACCAACAGGATTTAATCCTAGAGTTTCAGCACCCAAATATCCCCACTATTTGAACTAATGGAGCCGATTCTTTAGCAGGTTGCAATGGTAGGTTGTTATCACCAATGATGAACTACCTGGTAGAGGAGGGACATGTCATACACTTCACAAAACAGATGTCCTATGGGTAATGGACTCTTTAGGCCAGCTGGGTAAAGTGTTCTGAGAACCAGGAAGAAATACAACTTGATCTCTCTGCATCTGGACCCCAATGAAGAATTTTCTCAGGTATTCACTGCATCCCAGTCCTTTGAGGCACAGTTGTTGCTGGACAAACATTACACCAGTGCTCCTTTCACTAGTTCCCAATAGTTTCCTGGAGCAAATTCAAGGTGCTGGTCCTGATCCTATGTGGCATGGGCCTCTCACATCTGAAAGACTGCCTCCTCCCCAAGTCCCATAGCAGCCTCTGATGTTAGCCAGGCACACCCTCTTGCATGTACCATCAGCCCATCAACTTGGTACACACCAAGGCCACACAGACAGGCATCCTCAGTAGCTGCCCCACACTCACAGTACTCCCTTTCCCCTGGAAGTTCATCTAAAGCTCTAACCCGTTCATCTTCCAGAGGCAAAATAAAACTTTGGCCAGGCATTTGGAAGGCAGGGATAGGGTTTGGTGAGGTTTGAGAGAAGGGTTTTTAATTGACTATGTATTTTTCTATATATTTTAATCTGGGAGGGGAGGAAGCGAGTGGCAGTGTGTGCGTGTGCGTGTGCGTGTGCGTGCGCACATAGGATGAGGTGGGGAGCTTAAGCGAAGACCCACAAGGAAAGCTTTAACATAAGAGGATGGAGGCTCTAGGGGAAGGACAGTGAGGCCGTGAGCCATAAACTACTTACTCCAGAGTAATCCCACTGAAACCTGAAGGGACTATTCTGGTCTAAGATTTTAATGGCTGCCATGAAAACCAAACCAAGACCTGTCCACTGTGGAAAGGCCGATCGGCAAGGGAAGCAGCCTAATGAAGCGTAAGGATGCCATGTGTTCTCCACACAATGCCAGAATGCCAGCCGCAAATGAGGCCACCTTGCCCAGCACACCCCAAGGAGCCTGAAGAGGAAAGCCAGCAAGCGACTTCCCTAATGGCTGTTCTGACAGTGCCAGAGTCAAGACAGGCCTGCCCAGCAGGGACTGGCATGGGAACGGTCTGAGGCAGACGAGGTTGGCTAAAACCAGAGCTCTTGCTAGAACAAAACAAGGCAGTGCAGCACAACCACCACCACTGTGTCCCTGACACGTTATCTGTCGGCAGTAACGTGCAACACTCTTGCCACACACCAGACTCAGAACCAAGCTTGGCCTTGATACAGAGCAGAGTCTTTCAACATGGGGACTGAAAATAATGCGTCCCCCCTACTCAGGGGTGGAGGGGGGCTGAAAAGCAAGTGTCTCTTCCCCACCCCCAAGCATTTTTTTCCCTGAACAAACTTAGCCACTCAGCAGGTAGAGGCATGGGAACTGGGGTTTTTTTTCCTTCCCCCTTTCCAATTTCCTGGGGGTGCAGAGGAGATAGGATAGCCAGGGATTGCTGGGGGGGGGGGGGAGGGAGAGAGGTTGTGGCCAGGAGACTGGGGCAGTGGGAGGCCTAGGAAACTGGGGTAGGGGGTGGCCATCCCAAATCCTGAGGAGTTACGGGGGCAGGGACTTCAGCTTACTTCTCACATTCAGAGGAAGAACTCTCCAAACCCGCTCTCCCAATCCAACCGATTTCAACAGAGCTAAAAGCTATGCTCCTAAATTTCTTCTCCCTCAATAATCCTTGTTTACATTTTTCAAATTTTGGCAAGCATATGAGCCAGGGGAGCCCCAACGCTACAAACACCAGGTGTTCTGAAAAAAAATCATCTCCCTCCCTCAATCTGAAATGCACAGACACCAAATATACCTTGAAAACTCTTGTACTTGGAGACAGCTGGGTAATCAGAGCTGACCTCAATGTCAGATTAGGGGATATTGTTACATGTCCCAGCCTGTCAGGTCTCTCCACGCGCTCAATTTTCATTGGCTTCAAGGGTGGTCACATTTTTTACATAGTAAGGCAAATTAATACAAAGAACCACGCCACCATGCCTCAATCCACCCCACACGAGACAAGCTCAAGGTGCCATCTCTTCCAATGCTCACATTCCTGAAGCTGCTAGCCTTCTAGAGCAGGGTCCCATTCAGCATGATGGTCCGAGGGGAACCAAAGGGGTGTGGAGTGTGTGCAGAAAGAGTTCACAAAGCCAGCTCCATGTGAAGGATTCTAAGCAGCTCCCAGCTCCACCCGTTCTGTCAATACCAGGGAGGGTGAGTCTTATTGAATGTGAGTGATGAGCCCCCATTTCTCCCTCCTGCACCAATGAGCCAGGCAGGATGCGCCGGAAGTACTGCTCATCTCTGTATTTTGTGTTGGAGCCGCTGATGGGGATGCTGCCACACCTCATCCTGTGGCGGGATGTTACCAGAGGGTGCTGTCAAGCTATGCCCGGTTGTGTGCTGTTATCTTGTGACCCACCTTCAATTGCAAATAAGAACACTAACTCACAGAGAGTTTGGGGACACCCACTGTCTCATGTTTGCTGCAGTGATAAAGGAAGCCCAGAAGGGGCCGCCCATGACTCAACCCAATCCCAACCAGCCATCCCAAGTTTGTGTTGTATTTTGCTGGCTATGCTTCCCGCATCAGGCACCGAATCCACCTTCCTCCCCCTGCGCACTGCTCTCAACCTCCTGCTACTCCTCCTTGCCAACTGTGCTCCACACCCTTCCCTCCCCAAAGCCTTCTTTCTTCCTTCATCACCACCTCCTCCTCCCTCCCTCCCTGCCACCTTTGGTTCACAGCATGGAGTGATGTTTGACCTCCAGTTTGCAGTAGGAGGAAGGTGAAGAAGACAGCGTCACTAAAGGCAGGCCTGTGCTATGGTCCAGGGTTGTCCATCACTCTGGGGAGCATGGGTCGGTCTCCTCATGTTGAATGAATGAGGTCAAGTTGTGCTAAGCTGCAAAACTTTGGGGTGGGGTTCTGCTGCACTGCACTAGTATCAGGTTCGTTCACACTACAAAATTAAGCCCATGCAAGCTTCTGCCACCAGCTCTTCGATTCCCCTATTCATCTCTTCCCAGAATGCTTCTGGCTCACATGCAGATTTATAGTAGTCTGCTTCCCCTAAACCAGTCAAATGTCACAGCAGGAAAAATGAAGAGGAAGAACAGGGGGAGCTGTCTCCCCAAATGATGGTTTCCTACCTCGAGGACGGCTCCTGCGTTTCCGCCTCCCCACCGATGTGCTGCGTAGCGCTGGCTGGAGCTGGCCGATTTCAATGGGCGTGTTGGTGCGGAAACTCTCCTTGAACTTCTGCATCAGAGACTCCACTGTTTCCTGTGTCACCTCCGTGGCTACAACATGGCAATGGGGGAGAGGGGGGGGGGGAGGTTAAAAGCCTTGCCAAGACTGAGCAGTGCATGCCACATGCTTACCACCCACTCACCCAGTGCGTAATTTGAAGAACATTAATTGCTGGGACCCAAGCCTGCCCCCAAAGCCCCACCCTAAGCTTGCCAGAGCAGGGAACTGCACCCTAGTCTCTGGCTAGCAACCCAACCACTGGACTAACCTGCCTCAGAGTCTCTACAGCTGAATATGAAACTGAAGTTCTTGTGATTTAATGTATCGGATGACCAGCACAGATTGGGGGGGGGGGGGGCAGGAAAGCCAAATAATATATTGGGGGGGGGGCTTTCATTTCCAGCTCTGAAATGGCCAATCTAAGGCCTTTTCCTGGGCTTTTGCATTTCAGCTGCATGATTCTCCTGGGGACATTTCCCAGGATTCCTCATCCCCTCTAATTTAATGGCTGGGGATGAGTCCTGGCAAGCTCCCCCACAAATTAAACCCTGCAGCCACCCGAATACATAGGCCAAGAATGTTCATATTACTTGTCTTTGCTCTAGAAATGTCCATGTTCAAATTGTTTTACAATCCTTACTGAGTTCACCCTCTCAGCAGCCCTTTGAGGTCAGTCATTATTGTTCCAAGTTTACAGATGGGAATCCAAGGCTGAGGGAGAGTGCTTTGACCAAGGCCACCCAGCGAGTTCAAGCTATGATGAGATTTGAACCCTACTTTCCTAAATGCAAGTCCACCATCTTATCCACTAGGCTACACCAGTTCTCTGAGACAGCCACAGTGCAAAATGCAAAGACCACTAGGAAAAGAGATGCCTCAATACGATTACCAAATAATAGGGTTCCAAGATAGGATACGTCCCTGCTCTTTCCGACTATTACCACAATCCCACTGCACACAGAGCCCAAAGGGTTCACCCTATTTTGGCACCAGGGCAGCCAGGGACCCTTCCCTCCTCTTCCAGCATTACATGGCATAGTGTTTTTTTTACCAATACTAACTTTGCTACATGGTAGACACTTTGACAGAACGGCAAGAACGTAGTGGTCCACCTTCTATCAGGGGTGGGGCCACAGGGAGCACATTACATCAGCGTTCCCGAGTCGGCGCTGCCTGCCAATAGCTTTCCAGGCACGATTCAAGGTGCTGGTTTTAACCTATAAAACCCTAAACAGCTTGGGCCCCAAATATCTGAAAGACCGCTTCTCCTATCATGTCCCGTCACAGCCTCTGCGGTTGACCAGGAGCAAGCACCCTTTTGCAGGTACCATCTGCCCATTAGGTTTGTGTGGCCTGGTTGTATACAGAGGAGATCTGCGTGACTGCCCCACAATAATAGAATTCCCTTCCCTTGAAGGTTCATCCAAGTCCAAGTTTGCTCATCTTCCAGAGGCAATGTAAGACCCCTGCTTGTTTGGCTGGCAGGGTTCGGGTGTTGTGAGCTGGGGAATTTTAGTTTGTTCTTATTTGTTTAGTTTGGGTGTTTAATAATATTTTGATTTATTTTATGGATGGTTCTAGTTGTTTTTATGTGTTGTGACCTGCTCTGAGCCTTGAAGGATCCGGCAAGATAGAAGCGTAAATGAAATATAAATAAATAAATAAATAAGGTGGGGTGAAGTGGCTCCCCCTTCCCAACATAATTCTGTTGTGCCTTTGACCCCTTTACCGTGCGCAAGCACACAAAATTCTGAAGATCCCTCATCTCTCTATAGCACAAGCTAGCTTAAGCATGCCTGTCAGTCCTAATTCTGCTGAAGTGTGCAGCTGTTTTGTATTGTGGACAAATGTCATCTGGGGAAGTGGATTGGCTAAGCCCATTCATGCTACTGCCTCAGAGTTCAAACCAGGTCCAGAGGATTAAAAGGCTAATGCATTAACCCTAGTGCACCACTGTGGTCTGGAGATGCATTTCGATCTGTATTTTAATAGGAGAGACTCCGGTGTCCGGTGAGCTATGTCTCCAAGGCAGCTGTGGCCTGTGGATTTTAATTCTCTTACCAGAATGGGGCCGAGTCTATTTTAATGGAGAATAGCAGGGTGGTTACATGGGACAGGGAAATCGGGACCAGTGGTGAAAATTCGGCTTAAACTAAATGGAAAGTCTGCAAGTGTATTTGCGTACAATGCTGTAAAACTTCTTTAAAAACTGATTTTAGCTATCTTCTGACTTGGTGTGATGTCTTGTGAACCCGTAAAGAGCTGAAAGTCAGGAAACTGCTGACATACATCAGTACGGTTTGAAATCTTCAGAGAAACTGAGGTACATTATGACTTCTAGCAACTCAGGGTCACTGCTTAAAAGCTCTGTTTGTATTGTGGTTGTATTTGCTTTCACTGGGTTTTAACAACCGAAAGGAAACATACAGGTCGAAAACTTTAAATTGATATAGGATACAATGTAGGTTACCTCATGCAGTGGCTAAGTGGTTAAAGCATTTGACTACATTCCTGAAGGTTCTGGATTCAAGTCCTGTTTTGGTCTCACACTGAACAGCTTCCTCTAGTCCACCCAGCTGCAAATGGGTACCCGATCCACTGGATTGGGGAAATCAAAGGAGGTTGTACAGAATGGTGGCCACATCACCCAATTGGGCACCATAGCTCATAGGACCTAGTGTGCCTTAAGCACACAAACCCAATGGGGTTCATGGTTTGGCTATACAACCAGGGGGGGGGGGGGGGGGGGGTGGGGGGTTGTATGCAAATACCTAGGGATGAAACAAGTATCTGTGCAGACAGACCACTAAAGTTTACTCGATTCCCGGGTTACCTACCATGCACCACTTTTCTGTCAATTTCCATTCCCAACATGATACCGTAATTTCTGTCTGCATTCTCTATGGGCTGGGATGGGTTTACTCAGCTTATCATCAAGCCTGTTCCTCTAGTTTATTTTGTGTTTCACGTCTAACAGACAGAAACCCAGAAGTAAAACAGAAACTTCGTAATGTGCTAAATCCGTGACCCAGAAAGACAGGAATGGCAACACAACACGGTCATCACAAATTCACAATGGTATTTCCCAGTATTTCAGGAAGTCGAGTGCCCATATTGGTAATTAGGAAACAGTCGGGAATCTGATATTGGTTCCCAAAATCGCAAAATTATCCATGTGTAGCAATCTAGCTACCTGTTTCACCCCTTATCCTACCTGAAGCGGGATCTTTCCCACTCAGCGTCCCAGAAGCTTAGCTCTCCCTATACAGAGATTACTGGACAAGCAAACATTAGTGAGGGGAGGATGTGGGCAGCATGGGAGGATGAAAGAGGAAAGGTCAAACGAGAAAGACAAAAGGAGAAAAAGAAAGAGGAGAGCACTGGAAACTAAAAAAATGAAAGAAGTAGATAGAGGGCTCAATCTAATTCTCATTCACAGCAATAGGAAAATTGTTCTTAACATCTGTGGAAGTTGGATTGGGCCCAGGCCAGCCATGGGGTGCTTTTATTCCAATCCCTGGTAGCAAGGAGTCCGGCTCTGTTGGGCTTTGATGTAATCACAGGCCAGCAGCATAATTTCACATCCGAAGCGCGTGCCATCAGAGCTCTAGACGTCCCTAAAACCATTAGGCTGCTGGACATGACAATTCTCTGTGCCTTTGAAGGGATTTCTCCCGTGCCGAAGAGAATGCACCTGAAATTCCAAAATACCACTTTCTAAATTGCTCCCACGCTAGGCCAGGCTTATCAGCACTGGCAGACACATCTCCGGGATGCGATGATGCAAGGCAGGCAGGAGCTGCTTTCTCACAGAGACAGGAGGTATTACGAACAGCCAAGCGGCTCCAGCATTAGAGCTGCCTGAGACATTAGTCTGCGAGGAAAAGCCGTGCCTGCTAAAGGCCAGAGATGAGCTATTAATATGGGAGGCCACATGACTTCCCCTGCTTTAACTCCCAAGAACCCTGGCTAAGGTCTCCAGCTTAAGACGTCATGGGACTATCTTCACTGCTGGTACAATCTATTTCAGTAGAACCCAAGGGAAGTGTGTCCCAAGAAAGATGGGGAGAAGGCAGACAGCAGCTTTAAGGCACACCCCAAATATCCGCCATCATGTCTCTTGTCCCCCCACCCCCCCATGGAAAGCAGCACAGATCAAAAGGTCAAGCTATCAAGAAACATCCAAGCCCTGATTTTTTTTTTATAGCTGTGCTATTCAAGATGCAGCAGCAGCATCATTAGAGTTTCCTAAGGACTTGTTCCTATGATGGTGTATTAGGCAGGAAAGTGGACACCCATGTCTGAAAGGAAACCAGAGGAGACAGGGCTGCATCAGAAGGGGCAGGGCAAAGTGCTGGCTCCATCCCCTTTCCAATGTAACTCCGTCCTTGACATCCCTGTGGTTCACTCCCTTTCTAAAAGAGCCTCTCCCTGAGGCCTCGATTCTTCAGGTTACATACTGGCACCCCTTACTGACCCAGGGAAATTAGGGCTTCCCCTGGAACCGAGAGACTCGGGATCAAAACTCAAGAGTTTCCAGATGAAATTAAGAGGGGTGGCAATGCGATTTTGGGGGAGTTACTTTAGGAGTTCTTCCCTCCCTCAGTTAAATGGCTCCTCCCCTCGCTTGACCTCCCTTCTTTGATGTCAGCAGTTCTCCCAGCTATTTGTTTTCTAATTGTTTCCAAATTGCAGAGGGCAAGAAGCTGAAGAAACCAAAGGTACGGTGGTGTGAAGAGCAGCATAGCTAAGGCAAGCAGGGATTCAATTTCCATCCCCCTGTGCAGTGGATAAAAGTTACCAATGAAAGTATCTCCCTCCCCACTTCCACTCCACATATTTGTATAAGTAACTGCCTCATGGAAACAAAGGAAAGGTTACAACAAGGTAGAAGGTATTTACTCCCCCACACACCCCAAAAAAGTAATCTAAGCCCTAAGAGCTGCCTTGCAGTGAGCCCCCTACCATCCTGTAGGGGGGCTGGGGACAGAAATGTGCCAACTTCAGGAGGGAGCACTATTCTTTGTCTGGGTTAATGCTCTAAGGGAACACACTGACCAAGTCATCTGCAGCAGGGAGAGACAGCATGCTGCTTTGTCAAGTCTTTCCATTCCTTCCTTAATATTCTCAGAGCTGTTGCCTCCTCTCTGCTGCATGGGGGACAGAGATTACTATAGCGGGGCCTCCCTGTGAACAGATGGCAATTTATTTGAACCTTGGGGCTGTGTAATATATAGCATGTGCTTACGCATTGTGCGGCTAAAGATTATTTACTGGAAGAGAGATGAGAGGTGGGTGTGTCGGAGGCATCTCGGCAAGCAGCTAAGCGAGGGCGAGGTCACGGCCATGTCGTGTGTCTTGTGCAGATGACAGGTGCAATGGAGGCTGCGATCGTGCCCCATCTGGGTCCCACACTATGGTGCATCAATCCAAAGGCATCTGTTTGTATGTTTATGTCATCGGGGACAATGCCAGAAACGGGGAAGACATCCCCCTCACAGGAGGGAAGTCCCAGCAGCTGCCGGTATTTGCAATCCTGTGTTTACTAGCTTGTGCATCCAGGAGAATGAACCCAGAAAAGTGTTGTAGCTTAATATTTTTTATTATTATTATTTTAAGCTGGACCCAGACCTTTACCCTCTGCCAAGCTCCAGGTTCAGAGAGCAGCAAAACAAACCAGTCTCTCATGTGGTCTCAACAGATGGGAGCCTGATCTGAATAGCACAACAGAATTTTTTTTAAAAACACCCCAAAACACCCTCCTCTCCTAACTGACAAATGAGGGATTGTCGGGCTAATCTAAATAAACCATCAGAGCTTTGGGAATGGGGACACCTCCTCCGCACTGCCAATGGAGATGAAGTGTGGAGAGAATGAGGGACTTGTGCCAAATGACATGGCAGAAGGCTGGCAGCCAAAATTGTTTCCTTCTATAGAGAGCACAAAGGAAATAGAGAAATCATGACCTAGAGAGCAAAGGCAGGCTGGATGCTTCCCTTCTCCGTGTTGCCTAATGCAAGAGCAAGGAAGCAATTAGTGAAATAGAAAGCTCACCAATTCAGAACGGATACAAAGAAATGCAGGCATAGCAGGAACTCGCTGCTGCAGGGATGTCCTTGTGACCAAGGATTTAACAAGATCCAAGGAGGGATTGGGCATCTAGAAGGGTAGCAGAGTTATCACCCAGATATTGATATTCTAAAGAATTACTTTCAGTTCATTAAATCCAAGCATGCAACTGAGATGGGAGAGGGGGAAAGGTGACTGGTACCTTAGCAGCAGCTGCACCAATCAATATTATTCACAGCGGCCTGACAGGTGGCCCAACTGTACTCGAGGGGGGGGGGGGGACAGTGGCCTGGCTAGGGGGGGGCAGCCTGACAAGGTATCTTGAGGAACAATAATGGCCTAATACAGGGGTACAGAAACGTTTCCCTTCCAAGACTACTTTGACAATTAGTACAAACTCTCTGCGCTGGATAAGGGTACGGGGAGGGTAAGGGGATGGGTTAAGAGGGAGAGAGCACTCTCAACTCAGCTTCTCAGCTCTAAAAAAACCACAAGACCACCAATTGTTTTCTTTATTTGGGGGGGGGGCAAGGTGGGGGTTAATTCTCCAAGTGCTTTAGGGGATTTTATTTCTTCTCTTTTAATCCTTTATTTATTATTATTATTATTATTATTATTATTATTATTATTATTATTTTATTTTTAAAAATGTCTTGTGTGTTACTGAATAGTTTTGTGAAGGGCCCCGACCACCATTTGGCAGGGGGGAGGCACTATACCAAAAATTATGATTTTCCCTATTATTAGGCCAGAGTGAGCAACACTCCTGTTTCTGCCCTGGCCAGGAACACCATATTTGGCTGCCGTAGCCCTCACGCTTCTGCCCATCTCCATCCTGACCTGCCTAACCCCTGCTGGTCATGCTCTGCCCCCACGCGAGGAACGACTTCCTCATTAGCGCTTAGTCATAGGCTTCTCCTGGCAATTCTCAGCCACCTCCAAATGGGGAAGAGTTCTTTTTAGACAGAAACAACTGCCTACTCATTGTTCAGCGCAGCCCACGCTGCCGTGCCTTCAGCCCCCTTCTATTCTGGTTTGCTGCAGTTAACAAGGTGGCCCTGTCATGTCTGGAGACCTGGCAGCTGATGTGGTACGTGGTCCGCTGTCCACCCCACAATCATCACTCCCGACAGCTTCAACGCCTTCTATAGGGCTGATCCTGAACCCATTTGTAATTCATGGGGAGTTGGTAGCACAGCCACACAAAGCACTGGGGACTCTGGATAGGCACAGAAATCTGACCCCCTAGCCTCCATAACGCCAGCTGGGGCACAACCAAATTTTAACTAAGCGTCAGGAGGCCTATGTCCTTAAAAGCACTTCTCCTTCCCCCGACACTCCACACCTTTCCCAAGCACACACAGGGGCATGGGTTGGTCTTTCCTCCTGGGTCTGCTTGATCGTGGGCCTGTGGGAGGGGGTGGGGTGGGGAGTAAAGGAGGGGACCCCAAAGCAAGAAAACTCTCGGTCTCTTCTCTTTCCTGTCACAGTTTGCAACAGAGAGTAGCAGGGAGGGAGAGAGTGAGCAGGATTTTCCTGCCAAAAGAGGTTGTCCCACCTAACAGAACACTTGGGAGGTAGGAAGCAGAACACTTGGGCAGTACGGAATTCAGTCACCTGGAATCAGCTCTCCTATTTCTACTACTGTCCCAGTGGGTCTGTCCTGCACGAAGAGGAGTGTCTTCACACACCAGTCCGTCCTACCTACACAACATTTTAAACACACACACGCACACAGAATTGCTGGGGTGAGTCCACCCTGCCCATCCAGCCTGTGTCAAGCTTCTTGCCCCTTCTGTGGTGATTCTCAGTCTGAAAATTGGCTCAGCCTTTTATATCAGCTTTGTTAGGGTTACCACCGCCCTCTGGACTTTCACATGGAGATGGTGGGGCCACTTCAGCAGGGGAGTTAGTAAGGGGACTGCCATGCCCTGACATAACCCCACCCTTTACAGGAAGTCATTTCATCACAATGCTTTGTTGGGGATTGGACAATGGCATGGTCACATCCCCTTCTGGTGTAACCCTGTCATGAGACTCCACAGAGGGCGGAGCGACGTCAGAAAGGTGAGTGGGACAAAGAGACTATCATGCTCCTTTCAACCTAACCCCGCCCTTTAGGGAGCATCATGATGTCATGACACGACATACGGGCAAGACCATATTGGAAAGGGGGCAGGAAAATCTCAATGGGCCACCTCCTTTCGGGACTTTGCCACTCTGGAAGCCTACGATTCTCCAGGCAAAGTTTGGAGATGTGGAAACCCTAATTTTCCTTCCCGCTGAGCCAATTGTACATTTCTGTGGCTGTATAACAAACCCTTCCCAAAGGGCCACACCTCTGCCAAGATTTAGGCTCTTCATGCAACACCCTTCCCCCTTGCACACTCACAGAGAGAGTCGGAAGGGACTTCTGCAATATCCCTTCACAAATGTCCATGCCTGTATGGGCCCATGGAAGACCGAGGACTAGAAATAGTCACGTCCAGCGGAGCTTTTCCGGGTGGTGAAAGGTCTGGTCAGTCCTGCCTGTCTCCGCCTGGACCTGGAGCAATCCAGTGATCGCTGTGACCCGTTTATCGAGTACTTTGCAGATAAGATCGCTCGCATCCGCCATAATTTCGGTTCCGCAGTTATTGCAGAGGATCATCTTGGGACTATGGATGCTCCGTCCTGTCCTGTTTTGCGGGATCGGTTTCAGATGGTATCACCTGCTGATGTGGAGTCCTTGTTGGGATCTGTTCGTGCCATCACTTGTGAACAAGATCCTTGCCCGTCCTGTCTGGTGAAAGCCAGCCAGGAGACGCTACGGCTGTTGCTGGCTGGGTGGTTAGTGCTTCCCTTCGGGAGGGCAGGGTGCCCGAATGCCTGAAGGAGGCTGTGGTTAGGCCCCTGCTCAAGAA
>QEPC01007483.1:2283757-2305718 GCA_003113815.1 Sphenodon punctatus
TGGGGGGCCTGGGAGTCGTTGAATCTCCTCTGGGGGTGGGGGGTCGCCTTCCCATGGTCTCAATTCACGGCTCAGCCTGGAATCTCAGGTTGTGGCCCTGGTGGGGAGTGCGTTTCGGCAGTTACATCTTGTCTGGCGGCTTCGGCCGTGCCTCTCAGACTCCGACCTTGCCACTGTCATCCATGCCTTCATCACCTCGAGGCTGGATTATTGTAATGCGCTCTACGTGGGGCTGCCCGAGAAGCTGGTCCGAAGGCTGCAGCTGGTGCAGAATGCCGCGGCCCGTCTCCTTACTGGGGCGGGCCTCAGGGTGCACATGACACCTGTGCTCTGGGCTCTGCACTGGCTGCCTATAAAGAACCGGGCTAGGTTCAAGGTGCTGGTTTTGACCTTCAAAGCCCTTCATGGCCTGGACCCTGCCTATGTGCAAGATCGCCTCACTCCCCATGTGTCCATGCGACCCCTGAGATCGTCCGTGGGGGCCTTTTGGAGGTTCCCTGGACGAGACGGGTGGCCACTGATGTAAGATCTTTTTCGGTGGCTGCCCCCGTGCTGTGGAATTCGCTCCTGGAGGAAGCTCGGTTGCCCCCACCCTCCTGTCGTTTTGACGTTTGTGTAAGACCTGGCTGTTCCGCCAGGCTTTGGGTGAGGTGTAGGGGTTGGGTGGGAGGGAGGGTGAGCATTATGATTTCTTTTAAAATTTGGTTTTTTTATTGTTCAATGTGTTCTATTGTTCAATGTGTTGTTCGCCGCCCCAAGCTGCCTTTGGGCAGGAGGGGCGGGATAGAAGTTTTAAATAAATAAATAAATAAATAAAATTTAAAATAGACCAGTGCACTGTGACTAGCTATTACAGCGGCTAAGCATCTGGGAAGACGTAGTGGTGAACCTACAATCTGTCCACGTCTCCAACATGCATCTTTCCCATAGCAAGAAGGACAAGGACACAAGTGACAGGATCACAGTGGGGGATACATTCCTGCAGGAATAAACACCTCCTTTCACCCTGAAGGCCAGGCTTCACAAAGGCAGGACTCTGCCCCTTTAAGGGAGCTTGCTACCTCCTATGGGGCTATAAGAGCAGCAAGCTCTGGCATCAAGTCAGTCTGTGTAATAAGAGGGAGGGAGCTGTACTCCTGAAGGCTGGTAGCTAGCCAGAGTGCTGATCCCAGAGGGACAGCAAGATATGGAGATGGTGAGGAGAAGGGTAGAATGAGTAGCCTTCTCGCCCCTGCGTGCCTTGAGTGAATTCAGCCCAGAGTCAGCAATGACTTGCAGAGACCAGCTACATCTTTCTACATGACATAAACAAAAGACATGTTTAAGAAGAAAAATCTGTGGATAAGATTACATCTGCTAATACCCTAGGTCAGTCTATTAACCTGAGGGAAGGGAACTTAATAAAAGGTATCGGTGAAGCTGGGCCTAACTCCCTTAAAAGGGCTAACTCTAGGGACCACATTGACCAATTTACAAAACTGCCGGGCTGGGGCACCTGGATACAAAGTCTATGATTAACATGCAGCTGCCACACTCTCATTCATGAGCTCCTGAGGAGGGCTGGAGTAAGAGTGGAAAGAAGGATTGTTTTCATACAGAAGCAAAGAATTAAGAGAGAATATTTTATCTGGCCATCCCTGAGATATTTATTATTTCTCGCCAACGAGAAGAGCAGGTGGATTCTGAGGGTTGTTGTAATATTGTTAGATGCAGACGATGCAGCAGAGCAATAATAAAAATAATCAAACCCGATCGTGTATCGTAGCAACGTGCAAGATACTGATAGCTTTGGGAAGTACTTCTGGTCTCCAGTCAATTCTTAAATAAGCCAATAGGCTGGGATTATAAACAAGGCATGCTAATGTTCTCCCCTGGGGATCCTGTTCCTTCTCTCTCTCTCCTATCCCTGCTCCCCTAGGCTGATCCACCTGACTGGCTGAAACAACATGTCAGCCAGTCCACCTAGCTCCAAGAAATTCTCCTATGCAAATATCTGTCTTCTTTTCAGTTAAAAGCTCCAACATTCCTTCTTAAAGCTCACTGGTGCATTATCAACACACACTCTTTTTTATACATTATTGGTCTTGCCTTCCCTGCCACACAAATCGAAATTGGATTTAAAATAGAAATGCATGCATCTTATTAAAATATACATATATCTTATTTTAATTGTAAATTTGATTTCCGTGAGTAAGTGCAGGATTGGTGGGTGGGGGCTCAGTTTATGATGTGGCCTCCATTGAGGGAAGCTGAACAAATGTGCTCTCCTCCTTCATATATTCATGAGGCAGCTCCTTCCCAAAGTGCTGCTCCCCCCCGCCCCATTGTTCCAGGCACAGAGCCAGCTCAGCCCTTATCTGGCACCAGACAGGAGAGAACCCTGATACGATCACAAGTTTTCAGTAGTTCAACAAATCTGGAAAGGTCTCAGTGGGTTTTTAATAAAGCTCTGACCGTGTGATGTCTGTGTGAGAAAAGGCAGCGTTGACAGAGGCTGGATATTGTGCACACACACTATAAACCATGGAAGAATGGAGTAATGGAGACCACAAATGTGAGTGGGTGTTACCTAAACGTAACACTAAATCCATGGGAAACTATTGTGCATTGGAATCACTGACAACATTGGAGATGTATGGCTGATTTTACAGACATTTATGCTGATGTGTGTTTTTACAGCTAAATGATATTCACCGTAGCCCTCTCCCACCAGCTCTTGGTTGGAAGCTGCCCCTTCTAGCACTGAAGTGAGAAGAGCTGTTTCCGAACTGTCAGGAAATCCCCACATTTCGGAGACACTTGCAAGCATTTGTGTCACTTTTGTCAGGAAGGCAATTCCTGGATGGGAACCAATGAAAATGGCCAGAAACCAGTAAGTTTCCAAATCACGTGAACACAGGTTAATGATCTATTTCCAATGGTTACAGCATTTGCGGTCATTCCTCATTTCAGCCCTAATCCCTTTAATGCAAAGGATCCCTATGGTATCTCAGGTGATCACGCACCCAAAGCGGGGCAGAAGCTTACCTACATGTAGTAGCAGCAACAAGCATGTGGTAGCTTACCTGCTGTCCGCAATCCTGGATCATAACCTGTGATAAGCACATAGCAGAATGTGTTTGCACAAACAGATCTAACAGATGAATTTGTGTCCTGCACCTAAATGAGTGCCTAGCATTAGGTCTGAAAATGCCCAGTGTGTGTTTGAGGGGCAGAGGACGACAAAGCAGAGGTCAGGCACTCCCAACTAACAATGAATATGAGGAACTCCAACTACAATTTTCAGAAGTGTCCTGCAAGCTGCCATACTCTGTGCATCAGTTGCCCAACAATACGGCACTGGACGCTCGCTGATCTCATTAAGTCAGCCACTTTATTGTACACAGGCAAGGTCTGCCTTCAGACAGGGCAGAAGGGATAACCATACTGGGCTCCAGGATACGTTAGAAGTCCACAGGCCACCACCACTTGTGAGGATCCTGGGATCCTGCTACCACCCCTGAGACTCATACCAGCTGTGGGACATCTGGAGCCCTTCAGCGGCAGAGGCAGCATCATTCCTTGGGACACCTCAGAGGCAGGAACAGCCCTGACACCACTGTTCCTGAAACTCCAGTGGCAGGTGCAGGGCCTACTGCTTCTTGAGTAGAGGATTGCCCTGCTCTGTCCCAGCCACCCCTCAGGCTCCCTGCCTCCTCTTTTCCCAGCAACACCTTTCCAGCAGCCTCCCTACCCAAGATCCTGAGGATTCTAAGGCCAGCTTTGTCCATAGCACACACTTCCCGGTTGATGCAGGGCTGACAGTGGAGTCAGTGCCACAACGTGTGGACGGTGAGGAGGCTGGTCAGTCCGGCCTCCCTCCGCCTGGACCCAGAATCATCTAATGCTCACTGTGACCTGCTTGTTGACTTTTTGCTGATAAAAATCACTCAAATCCATCACGGGTTCGACGCCGTGCTTTTGACAGTAAGTGAACCAGAGGTAGTCGAAGCCCCAGCTTGTCCTGTTTTATGGGATCAATTTCAGTGCATGTCGCCCTCTGATGCAGGGGCTGTTCTTGGGGCTGTTTGAGCCACTCGTGAACTGGACCCATGCCCGTCCTGGTTGGTTAAGGCCTGCCAGGAGACATTGGGGCCATTGCTGGCCGGGATAGTCAATGCCTCCCTTACGGAGGGCAGAGTGCCAGGCTGCCTCAAAGAAGCAGTGGTGCTGCCTCTGCTCAAAAAACCATCTCTTGATGTTGGCATCCTGGCCAGTTATCAGGCGTTCTCTAACCTTCCCTTTTTAGGGAAAGTTATTGAGTAGGTGGTGGCTCGTCAGCTTCAGGAGCATCTGGACCCGATCGGTTTCCTAGATCCCTTGCAGTCAGGCTTTCATCCGGGCTATGGCACTGAAACTGTGCTTGTGGCCTTGGTCAACGACCTCTCCCATGAGTTTGACCAGGGTCATTTGACGCTGTTGATCTTATTAGATTTCTCAGCTGCATTCGACACCATTGATCGTGAGTTGCTGGTGACTCAGTTTGGGACCGAGATGGAGTGGGTGGTACTTTTCTCGAATGGTGCCGCTCCTTCTTGGCTGGAAGAACTCAACGTGTGGTGCTGGGTGATTTTTCATCTTCTCCCTGGGACCTTAGATTGTGGAGTTCCGCAAGGTTCCATCTTATCCCCTCTCTTGTTCAACATGTATATGCAGCCTTTGGGAAAGGTCATCAAAGGGTTTGGTGGAAGGTGCCATCAATATACTGATGACACCCAGTTGCACCTCTCTTTTTCATCAGACGCAGGCCCGGCAGTCTCAGTGCTTACCTGGTGTCTGTCAGCTGTGGGGGACTGGATGAGGGTGAGTCGCCTGGGGTTGAATCTTGACAAGAGGGAGGTGATGGTCGTGGGAAAAGCCAGAGGAGTGATGGCTCCTACCAATGATGGGGTCCATCCCCCCCTGATATTTCAGGGGGGTGCTCCTAGACCCACAGCTCCGCCTGGATGTCCAGGTGGCAGCTGTGGCGAAGGGTGCATTTCACCAAATTACATCTGGTGCTACAGCTTAAACTGTATGTCTCGGACACAGACCTGACCACTATCATCCATGCTTTTAATACCTCAAGACTGGATTACTGTAATGCACTCTACATGGGGCTACCCTTGGTGATGGCCTGGAGACTGCAGCTGGTGCAGAACGCGGTGGCTCGTCTCTTTAACGGAACGAGTTGCCGCAAGCACATTACACCAGTGCTCCGTTCTCTACACTGGCTGCCAATAGTCTACCAGGCCCAATTCAAGGTGTTGGTTTTGACCTTTAAAGCCCTAAATGGTCTGGCCCCACTTATCTGCAGGAACGCCTCACCCTCCAAGGTCCTGGACTGGCCTCTGTGGTCGGCCGGAGGCGCCCTCCTTGAAGTCCCCCGGGTCTAAACAATGAGGACGGCATTCTTGGTGGCCGCACCACGGCTGTGGAACTCCCTCCCGCTGGAAGTCCACCTGTCCTTAGACCTCCCCTCTTTCCGCAGACCTGGCTGTTCCACCGGGCCTTTGGTAAGGGAGACAGGTGGGGGGTTGGAGATGGGTGAGAGGTTGGGACTGGGAGGGGGGGTTAACTTTGTCATAAGATAGGTTTTGTATTGTTTTTTATATTTTTATTGTTACTGGTATTTTATTATTTATTGTTGTATTTAACTTTTTATATTTTATTATTTTATTTGTTGTGAGCCGCCCCTGCTGTGGCAGGAGGGGGCGACCAAATAAATAAATAAATAAATAAATAAATGTCAGTGAACTGCAAAGTTCCTGAACTCTTCTTTCAAGGAGCTCTTCCCATACCCTTTCTTGATCTGGAAGGAATTCCACACATTTCTCTCTTCTCTAGATTGTAAGTCCCTCAGGGCAAGGACCTTTTTCCAGTCAAGACTGTTCAGTGCTAGGTGCGAGAGAGCGAGAGAAAGAAATTGGGTTGCCACCTCCCTCCTGGAGGAAACCCCAAAGAGATGGGATCATGTCAGAGAGAGCTGAGCAAAAGGGCTGTCATGTCCCTTTCTGGCCTAATCCTGTCCTTGCAGAGCATCATGACATCACAGCACTCCATAGCGATGGGGTCATGTCAAAAGGGGTGATGGGAAAGTCTCTCTGGCCCACAAAGTTTCTGAAGTGGATTCCCCCTGCCACCTCCAGAAGCCCCAGCAATTCAGATTAGCAATAGGCACCCATGGCTGAGCGGCTAGAGTAATTGGGGGTTGCCCTGGAGTCCAGAAACAGTGGGTCAAAACCCAGAGAGGTAGTAACCCTACATGGAAATTCTCAATGTACAGACTACAATGAGTAGAGCAGGTTACTCTAGAATAGCCCCCACCCATTCCTCCCAGAAAATCATACCAAAAATAAGGAGACAGCATGCGCACATTTTTGTGGATTTGGGGGGGAGAGAAAGAAAGTCTATCTACATTTTTTTTTCCTACACACTTCCTTAAAAACCCCCCACCATTTCAGTGAAAATTAAGAGTTTTCAATAAACAGCCATTTTGACAAATATGATGCTTTCCATCTGTAATGATTTGACATAATTCCCCCTTCCAACGATCATTCCAGTGGCTGCCTATGGGTGAGCTGGGTGGAACAGATAGCTTTGGGGTGGGGCCAAACCCACAGGGTTGACACCACGCGCAGGTGACGCACACTGACCCATCCCCATCCCACCCCCCATTAACAGAGTCGTCAGGCACGCACCAATACCCTCTATTCCAATGGTTCTCAGCCAGAGGATTGGAACTCAGTAGTGGAACCTGGCAGGGCATTAAGTCGCTCCCAGGTGAGGTCTATGCGGAGGTGCCCACAGCAGCCTAGGGGACCTACGAGTCATGAGGCAGCTGCGTAGCATCCCCTGATGCTTCTTCAGGCAGCCTGTGCGGTTAGCTGAAGGACAGGAAGAGATGGAGTGAGGCTTCCCCACTTCATGCCAAATCCTTGTTGCCATCATTGCTAGGATTTTTGTCGACCTTTCCTTGATGGGTCTCAGGTGCTTTAAAGAGGAAAGGCACATGCCATCTCCAGTCTGACCCTCAGGTATGCACCCTTGCAGGGACTTACCCCAGCCTCTCTTGGGCCTGACCCTTTAAAACTAAGGGTGCTCCATAGCAGTGAGATTGTGGAGCGGTATAATATAGAGCTGAAAGAGCTATTCGTTTGAATATCAGCAACCATCAGATTCACAGTAACCAAACCAATCTGCAATTACTGGTTAACAATGGTTAACAATGGGCACCCAGTGGTTTAGCCAATTTACCACATACCATTGCTGATAACAGTAACTGGTTACCGATAGGTTCACCTTTTGACTATCCAGAATATCTATTATTAACCATGGTTACCAAATTTGATATTTGTTTTGGCTCTAGGAGGATAGACTCCACAGCTACATTTTCCCTCTAGCTGCCAGTGAAACATGTCAATCTTGCTCCTAACAAGATTTTCTCAGGAGACCTCTGGTGTCCTAAAAGGCCAATTTTGCTAAGGGAAAGGGTGGCTTAAAAGAACCACCCAAGTGCTGCCCCTCCCAGTCGCCGCTCCCTGACCCTTCTTCATCCTCTCTCCAGTCACAGCGCTCAATCACTTTCCAGCTAATTGCCTCCACTCATGTGTGCAAACTAACCATTTACTGGAAAATGCCACGGAATGTTAATTTCATTTGGAGCTGGGTAATTGCAAAGTGCTTCCATTTTTTTTATTATCCAAAATGAATAAGCATTGTATTAATAGCACCATTTCCAATTACGACCACAATCACGGCCCTGGCGACGGGCGGCTGAGTTATTTGTCACCGGAGCGGCTTGCAACGTATTTCCTTCTCTTCTCCTCATGGTAATTAAGGTAATGCAGTATAATCATAAACACATAAGCCAAGATCAAACACAGGAGAGGTGGCGGCCAGCAGCCCTTGCCCTCAACCTCTTTCACAGCAAGCACCATAGAAATGTGACAGCTGAAGAGTCGACTGGCTGATAGGTCGCGGCCTTGTCAGGTCTCCGTGGGAAACACTGCTATAGCTTTGGCCTCTGGAGTTCATCAAGTATTGTCTGCAAGGAAACCCTCCCCTCCCCCATTGCCTCTGTTGGAATGGCGATGAGCAAGTCCATAATAATCTTTATGGAGTGTCCATAACATTTTTACCATGTGCAGCCAGCAAAGAAAGAACAGAGCAGTCTCCAGGCACTATCACTCCGCAGCGAACAATCCTCAAGTTATAAAATAATTGAGAAGTTAAATAAAAAGCGCTCTGGAGGAAGCTTCCCTATTTGTTGCTAATGGGTGTGTGGCAAAATCCCCGGTCTAATGTTCCATAGAGTGGGGGAGAAAGATCAATAATCGTCAAAGCCAGAACACCACACCAGCACCTACCCCTCACCGCAGGCGGTCAACGAACTCTGGAGAAGATTATTAACAACCTTGTTTGAAGCCTCTAATTGAACATCTTCATGGAACACGTGCAGGGGACAGAGCTCTGCTGGGGCTGAGCAAAGGAGCCTTGACCTCATTGAAGCAGGAAGCCAACATCAGTGATAATGCACTCTCCGCTTCCATCTCTGCAGAGCAAGCTCTGCCTTTCTCTAATGCAGGATGTGGCCATGAGCTATGGAGTCCCATCTGGGTCGGTTGAAAAAGAGAGGTATAGCTGAGCGTCATCAGCATACTGGTGACACCGTACACCAAACCTCCTGATCACCTCGCCGAGAGGCTACATGTATATGTTGAAGAAGAAAGAGGACAACACCGAACCCTGAGGGACACCACACGTGAGATCTCAGTATGATGAAAAACACTCCTCGAGTACCACTCGTTGGGTTCTCCTGGTCAGGAACTAACGGAACCATTCAAGAACAGTCCAGCCCACCCCAGCACATTCCCGCAGGCGTGCCACCAACATCTTGTGATCCATCGTATCAAAAGCAGCTGACAGATCTAATGGGATCAACAGGGTCGAGCGGCCCCAGTCTCTCTCTCGGCGCAGATAATCCACCAAGGCCACAAGTGCAGTCTCCGTGCCATGACCCGGACGAAATCCTGACTGCGAGGGATCCAGCAAATCGATGCAGTCAACATACCCCTGGTAACTGCTGAGCCACTACCCGCTCAATAAGCTTCCCTAAAAAGGGAAGGTTAGAGACAGGTCTATAGCTGGCAAGGGAGTCAATGTCAAGCGATGGTTTCTTGAGCAGAGGCCGCACCACTGCCTCTTTGAGAGAGCCCGGCACTCTGCCCTCCTGAAGGGGGGCATTGACCACCCCCACCAGCAACAGCCCCATTGTCTCCCGGCAACATTTAATTAGGGTCTCGACTGCATCAGCGGGTGTCACCGACTGAAATTGATCCCATAAAACTGGACAAGGCGCGACTTCCATAACCTCTGGTTCTCCTAGTGTAATAAGTGCAGCATTGAAATCATAGCGAATCTGAGCGATTTTACCCACAAAATAATTCACAAACCTATCACAGCCTGCTGTAGATGACTCCACTCCAGGGTGGAGGGAGACTGGACTGACTAGCCACCGCACCACCTGGAACAGCTCCACTGGGCGTGATTTTGCGGATGCTATAAGAGCAGCAAAAAAAATTTCGCTGCCCTCATAGCCACGGCATATGCTTGTAAACTGGCTCTATGCCGCAATCTCTCAGCTTCAGTACGATAATAATGCCACCATCGCTCCAACCGCCGCCCTTCTTGCTTCAACACTCGCAGCTCCTCTGAAAACCACAGAGGCCTGCGATGCTCTTGCCTAGGTAGCGGACGTCTAGGAGCCATCCAATCAATGGCCTCAGTCAGCAGAGTGTTCCATAGTGCAACGATGTCATCGATGAGACGGTCGTCGCGGTCAGAGGGTGACTCCCCAAGGGCCAACCGGAACCGTTCCGGTTCCATTAGCCTCCAGGGGCGAATCATTTGAATTGGCTCCACACCCTTCCGGGGGCAGACATGTGCTGAGAGAGAGGTCCATAGGAGATAATGATCCAACCATGACAAGGGCACCATTGATATATCCTCCAATAGCAGAGTACCCGCCTCAAGACCGGTGCAAAAGATGAGATCGCAAGTATGTTCCCCCCTGGTGTGTCAGGCCGCTGACCATCTGGGACAGGCCCATGGTTGCCATGAACTCATGCTCTGCCCCCGAGATCGGCGTTGGCATGAATGTTGAGATCCCCCCCAGACTAATGCCTTTGGGGACCGCAACACCACTCCCGCCACCGCCTCTGCCAGAGCATGTAAAGAAGCTGTCGTACAGGTAGGTGCACAGTATACAAGCAGCACCCCCAAACTGTCCCCCACCAAATCAAACAGCAGGTGAAGAGCCTCAGTCCCTACCATGGTTTGCACCAGATATCTCCTAACCGACCACCGCTCTCTAAAAAGCATAGCTAACTGCCCCCATCCCTCCGACCGTGGCTGATGCTGCACGGAATACCTGGCTGGAACAAGGTCAGCCAATACAGGCCCCGACTCAAGGTCCAGCCACATTTCCATAATGTCCACAAGATCGGCGGCACAGTCCAGGGCCAGTTCCTGGATAGCTGTTGCTTTGTTGGCCACCGATCTCGCGTTCAACAGCAGCAGTGAAGGGTCAGGGGTCCTCTGATCTCGATTCCCTTGTCCAGCCACTAAGGGATGAGTAAGCGGGACCTGCAACAGGCACCTGTCCCGCTTCACTTATACCACCCCGTTTAGACCCATATCTCCCCCGTCCCATCATGACCCCAATGGCTGCAGCCCCTCCCCTGGCGTGGCCCCCCTAGCCTCGGCCCCCCCTCTGGCTGCTCCGCCCTGGCATCAGGGGAGACCACCCCATACCCCCCACCCTCACACCCCTACTCCCTCTGCCACAGAGGGGCAATTTCCTCTTCCCCAAGGACTGCACCCCTCCCTCTCACCAAGCGGATCCATGCTTGCCCCCCTAACCCAGTTCCCTTGCCCCTCCCCCCAAACAAATTTTCCATTCCCCCCATACGCCTCTGTCCCACTCTGAATTATAAAAACATAAAAAACACAACGACCCCTGCCCTTGCTCACCCAGACCCTGGTGCACTGTCTGCAGCGCGGCTGGGCAGCAGGTAGCTTTTGGCCCTGCCGGGCCGGAAGTCCATCAGTGAGCCAAGCGCCAGCCCTGCTCCCCTCATCCAACAGGGGGAGGGGGCGGATGTCACCTGGGCTGGGCAGCTCGGATCCTATCTGGGGTCAAAGCCCCTTCTCGATGGTGGTGATGGCAGCGGTGGAAGCCGTAGCAATGGCAGTGGTAGCAGCAAGGTGAGATCCTAGGGGGATGGAATCCACTCCCCAGGCTGGGCAGCAGGTAACTTTTGGCCCCACTGGGTCAGATGTCTGTCAGCAAGCCAAGCGCTGGCCCCGCCCCCCTCCTCCAACCGGGCAAGGGGGCGGATGTCACTTGGGCCGGGCAGCTCAGGTCCTGTCGGAGGCCAAAGCCCCTTCTCAGTGGTGGCGGTGGAAGCCGCAGCAGCAGCAGCAGCGGCAGCGAGGTGAGGCCCTGGGGGGATGGAAACCCTGTCCCTAAGCCACCAGGGAAAGCTCCTTTGGTCCCTCTCCCTCTGCCACCGGAAGAGGGGAAAGTAGAACAGGGGCCAAGGTGCCCAGTCACTCCCCGGTAGGCTCTGGTGGGGGCAGGCTGTTGTGGGGTGAGCCTAACCAGTTCCCAGCCCCCTCTGGTGTAACAGGCACTCCTTGGCTTCCGCAAACAGGGTGGCCACCTCCACCACCTCCACCCGCTAACGCCCTGCCAACGGCTCTTCAGCCGCCGCCCAGAGGGTGCTGCCCTCAGGGCAGCCGCCGCCCAGAGGGTGCTGCCCTCAGGTCAGCCCCCTCTATATGGAGTTACCTGGGGGAGGACAAGCAGAGTCACACAGCTGCAAGTGATCCCTCAGGGCAGCTTTTGCAGCCTAGTCCAGCCAAGCCCGACCCAGACCCCACAGTCTCCGTGCTTACTCAATGTCTGATGGCTGTGGGGGATTAGATGAGGGCTAATCAACTGAAGCTGAATCCTGACAAGACAGAGGTGATGCTGGTGGTGAAAATGTTGGAATGAACGGCCCCCATCATTGGTGGGGTCTGTCCTCCATTGGCTCCCCAGGTACGAAATCTGGGGGTACTCAATGCACAGCTCCACCTGGATGTCCAGGTGGAGGCTGTGGCGAGGGGTGCCATCTGGTACGTTGGCTTAGGCCATAAGTGTCAGACTCTGACCTGGCCACCATCATTCATGCTTTCATCACCTCTAGACTAGACTATGGTAATGCACTCTACGTGGAGCTACCCATGGTGACGGCCTGGAAGCTGCAGGTGGTGCAGAATGCGGCAGCCCGTCTCCTGATGGAACTGGGCCACCAGAAGCACATTACACCAGTGCGCCGTTCTCTGTATCGGCTGCCAATAGTCTTCCAAGCCCAATTCAAGGTGTTGGTTTTAACCTATAAAGCCCTAAACGGTTTGGGCCCTGCCTATCTGCGAGACTGCCTCACCCCCCGGGTACTGAACTGGCCCCTGCAGTCATTGGGGGATGCCCTCCTTGTGGCCCCCCGAGTCTTCTGGGGGGCCACACAGGGGAGGGTGTTCTCAGTGGCCGCGCTGAGGCTGTGGAACTCCCTTCCTGTGGGGGTGCATCTGGCCCTGGACCTCCCCTCCTTTAGTAAAAGCTGCAAGACCTAGCTGTTCTCCAGGCGTTGGGTGGGAGAGATGGGTAGGGGGTGGGGGAGGAGAGGGATGAGGGTGTAGGGGTAATGCTTTATAGCTTTATTATTTTAATTGTTGAGATACGTTGTTGTGAGCCGCCCCAAGCTGCCTGTGGCAGGAGGAGCGGGATACTAAATGCGTTTAATAAATTTAATAAATAAATAATGTCAATAGAAAGAGGGTTATGGCAGCAATAGCAAAATTCTTTCAGGCTGTGACCCAATTAAGTTTGCCACTCATCCCAGGAGGAGCCCCAGTTTCTCTGGATTATCTCGGGTACTGTGATGTACCCCCTAAATATGTTCCCCACCGGCTTCCAAATCCTGGGCCGGTGGGGTGGGGACACCCCCTTTCTCTCCAGGAGCACCCTCGGGGACCCAGGGACAGCAACCTGTGCTCCAGGCAAGGGGCTCGCTGCAGGCCAAGGCCTGAGCCTACCCCCCAATTCCCTATCCCACAAGTCCTGTCCCGATACCTCTTTTTCCCTGAGGGTCTTCCCCGTTACAGCACGGGCGCCCCCTTCCCGCTCACAAGTCCCCTCCCTCGTCCGGGGTGCCGTTGTACTTCCAAGTCTGCCTCTCCCAGTCAGTCGGCGTTCCTTCTCCCCATCCGTTCCCCCCTCTCCAGCCGCCGTCAGCTTTTCCAGGCCTTTCCTCCAGTTCCTCCCCTTGTGTGCTCTCCCTGCTCTGGGATCGGCACTGGCTGATGACTTTGGCGTGGCCCGTCCAGACGTGGCCCCGCCCCATGGGGTCGGGGTGAGTGCTACCACGAGCTCGGCCACCTCCACGCTGTCAGGTTCCCGGCTGAGGCTTCAGGGTTTGGCGCCTCCCTGTCCGCCACAGGTACCCATGACTAACCATGAGAATCAGAGATTTTAGGGGAGGCAGGAGGCAGTCCCATCAGAAAGGGGGTGGGTTGTAGGGACTTTCCTGTCTCCTTTCCAACATGGCTCAACTTCTATGGAGCATCATAAGTCTCTGAAAGGGTAAGATTACATCAGAAAGGGAGCATGACAGCCCCTTTTGGCCCACCAATCTGACTTGGTCCCACGCCCTCATCCTAGACCCAACTGAAAGATATCCTCACAACCCCAACTATTGACTCTCTCTCTATAAATTTATGTCGATCTGGTTTCATCAGGACACCATTGAGCAATACGGTGAGTCCATGTGGAGACCCAACTAGAGTTTAAATGAAACTCCCATCAAATATGACAGGGCAGAGGCCCTGTGGGTCACTGGTCCTTTAAGGCAGCTAGCGCCAACAAAAGATTTGGGCTAGCTGGGCTGCAGGCACTGGGCCTTGAGCAAGAAAACTGCTGGGCTAGGGTGTGGCAGTAGCCAGTCCAGAGTGGGAGAAAGGCTGAGCAAAGGGTCAGTGCAGGAGAATCTGTGGAGAAAGCAGGACCTGCCAAAGAGCTCTCCCGCAAGGAGGTGTTGCTAGAAGGCTTGTTCCCGAGTGTAGACTATTACTGGGAGTAATAGAGACTGCTGGAAAAGCAGGATGAAGGCTGGAAGCCTACTGAGGACAAGTACCAAGAAAACAGGCAGCGTCTGGACTGTGGAGTTCTAACTAGGGTACAAATGGTGGAGGAGTCTGTAAATAAAGCCATTTGAAGCTAATTCCCAAGGAGACTGCTGTGTGAGGGGCCCTAATCCTGCGAGACCTTATGGCAGGCAAGTCCGACTCTGCTATAATGAATATTCAGTGTCACTCATCTAATCAGGAGGGCTTGCAATGCAGGCCGTGAAGAGTATTGAAGGTGAAGACCGGGAGCACAAGCTGAATGTGTTCACAAAGAGGAAGCCAGTGTACGGCATAGAGGAGGGGCTGGAGGTGGTCAAAGCATCAGGCAAGGTTGATGTCTTTGGCAGCAGAGCATTGAACGGAGATGAGGGGGGTGAGTTCAGAGCAGGGGAGACCAGTAAGGAGGAAGTTAAAGTAGTCAAGCTGATTCATTTTGAACTTATCTGTGTTATTATGATACGCTAATTAACTGTTATACCCTGACAAACTGCAACCAGGGTTCAAGCTCTGCCGAAGTAATCCCCAGAAAGAGCAAGGCATTATTATTATTTAGTGAAAGGGGGCAAGGTTTTGGTTACGGCCAATCTGTTGTGAATACAACAATAATGTGTTTGTCAACTATACCGGAAATATTTATACTGGTTTGTTGTATTAGTGAACTAAGAACTTTATAGGTTTATGTTTATCACATAGAGATATGTTTGTATTTTATGGTTTATGTTTCGCCTATGGCCGTAAATAAAGTCTTTCTTACTAAGAAGTCAAGGAGAGATAGGACTAGAGCGTGGACTAGGGTTTTTGCGGTGGCAACAGTAAGGCAGGGCCGGATTTTAGCAATATTATACAATAGGGGTGGGACTCATGGGGATTACCGGATACCGGATTTACCAGTATCGGATCTCCCGATACCGGATTTATCGTTATCGGAATACTGGATTTTTAACACTGCTGGTTTTACTGTTTTTTTTACATTGCGGCCATTGTTAAATGGTGGCAAAGTAAAATTGTGGTAAAGCCAGCAATGTGAAAAATCCAGTATTCTGATACCGGCCATTATCGGTATTATTGGATTAATTCGATACCAATAGTCCCACCCCTATTATACAGGGCAAAGCAACAGGATTTAGCAACACCTGGGAAACAGCACAGAGTTTCTCCTCCCTCACCTTTGCATGGTCCTACTTCACCTCCCCCCCTTCCCTCCCCATTTCATTATAAATTTAAACATAAGCGATACAATTTTCTGACCAACTCCATCTGGCTGATTACAGAATGACATTGGACAGACTAGAAGGAACCTGAACAGAGCGAGGAGTATAGCGGAGCAGACAACAGAATATCCTGACCACAAAGGAACCCCTGTGGAAAAGAAAGAGCTTCCATTCTCCAATCAAAGAGCATCTTCAAACCAATCCTGGTCCAAACCGACCTGCAACTTAAACTAGCAGTAGGGCGGTAAATAATTTAAAGGCTTTATCAAACATTGATAGTTGTGTACAAAACTCGGAACAATGCAAGCCTCCGACTGAAATGCGTAGAGCTTCCAATGACTTTTTTTTGCCTCAGATGACCAGCAATTCACAACTTATCTTGGGTATGCTTAGGATATCCATTTGGACTTGATAAAATGCATTTCAAAATGCCAAGGGGATTCGTCACTGTGACACTTGCACATATTCACCTGTTAAGTTCCAGTAAGGACCAAAAGGCCTGACACGAACCCACAGTCACATGAATTACAGCAGCTGAGAGAAGTCACCTGTTTTCAGCTTTCAGGGGCTCACAGAGAACACGCCCTTCAGGTTCAAATTCAGATCCACTGAAGTGGAAACAAACCAGCCCAGCTTGGCTTGAATGCCCTGCAAACCACACCAATTTATTACCACAAAATGGTTAGACTGTGGCGGTATCCAAGGCTCTCAACCCCAGCAGGTGACTCATTACACTAGCTGCTGTTGCAAGCACACACAACCTGGTAGCCACTGCCCAAAGCAGCTTACAAGCATTCCAAGAAGCTTGGAGCTTAGGGCCTTTTTAGATGAGATGCTTTTCTCGCTGACTTATGAAGTCCGGAAGAAAAAATTCCCATGGGTGGGAGAGGGGTTAAGATATTCACCCACAAAACTGGAAGTTTACCAGTGCCGTTGAAACAGCGCACTCGCGCATGGACAGAGATGCGGACTTATGAAACCCAGGTATCGAGGTTTCATAAGTCCACATTTCTGTCCATGCACGAGTGCGCTGCTTTCAATGGTGTCAGCAAACTTCCAGTTTCACAGATGAACATCTACACAGCCACACTCCATGGGAATTTCTTTCTCCAGCACTTCACAAGTCCGCAAGAAAAGTATCTCATCCAAAAAAGCCCTTACTGCATTATTTGTGAGTTTCATGTTGCTTTGCGGATTGTAACAGAGTTTTGCATGCCAGAATGAACCTGAGGAAACCAGAGCAGTTCCATTACTCTCTGGTTGGGAGCCCTCCTGGCCCAAGCATGGCTAGAGACATGCCCATACACTAAGGGGCTTACAATCTAGAATGGACAAGGGAGAGAAGGGAACATAGGAAGAGGCGGAGATATTCATGAAGCGAAGAGGCTTCAGGTGCTTTGCTTACTTAACAAGGCCTGAAGAGGAATCCTGAAGGATAAGGCAGGATAAGGAGAAGCACAGGTGAGCTGTCTATGGGGGTGAGAAACTAGGGAAGGCCTGATGGACGAGGCAGGTTTTGGGGAGGGATTTTCAGGCTGAAGGAAGCAGAAGAACTGTGCTCAGGAGGGAGTAGGGGTGAAGACAGTCTAGGGAGCAGGGTACATGGAGGCAGTTGAGCCTGGTGGTAGGAGTACAACAGGAACTAAGGGCAGAAAGATAGGGAGGAGCAAGGCTACAAGGACCCTTGAAGCCAGTGAGTACAAGGAGTTTGTGCTGAATGTGAAGGGCGAGCCAGAGAAGGGAGGAGAAAAGTGTCTTAATGTGGTCATTGTGGCAGGTGAGGTGGAGGAGACAGATTTTGGTCTGTTGCATATTTTCTGGATTCCAACCTCCCCCCGCCCCCCTTGAATAAATAATCACCCTTTCTCTAATGCAGGAGTGGGGAACGCCAGCCCACTGCTGTGTGTCTGTGTGTTTTAATTTAATTTGATCCCTTGCCAAATTCCCTGGTCTGGCCTACTATCCAGCATTTATCCTCAAGCACTGAATGAGTGAACTCATGGGAAGGGAATATAAATGAGGGCATGCACTCAGGGCAGGAGATGGAGCTCTGGCACAGATTCATGATCTCTCCTCCACATTTTCATCACACCCCTTCACCATCCCAACCTCAAACTCCTATGGGGCCTGCAGACCTTGTACCAATACTCAATGGTTCATGGGAGGGAAAAGGTTCCCCGCTCCTGCTCTGCTGCCTTCCATCAGGGTACCACAGGGCAAGTGACAACATTCTGTAGGAGGTGGTGCCAGAAAGGAGGTGGGAAAAACTTCTGACTCTGTCCTGCTCCCTGAAAATAAATAAGGCTTCACCTTAGATGATGCCTCAAAACTCAGACACTCCTGTTTAAACCTGCAGAGGTAGTAAACCCTAACCCCAATCCCAGTCTTGTGACTAGGGGCGAATTCACACGTGCAGCAATTATCTGGATTTTAAAAAACTGGTTCTCAATAGTTCGCTGTTAACAAGTCCTGTTGCATTCACATGCATGCCATACCCATTTTAAGTACAGCGAAATAATGCATTCAGACCTTCTTGTAGTGCGTGCTTACCCGGCTGCTCAGTACGGTTCTGTTACAGGAAGTGGCCTGTGGGGAGCCAGAAGGTTGCTACTTTGTAGCAAAGTACAACTTTGCTACAACCTTTGCTGCAACTTTGCAAACTTTGCAACAACCTTTGCTACAACCTTTGTAGCAAAGGTTGCTACTTTGTAGAATCAGGGAATAAAAACGGAGAGCCTGAGGCTGCTGGAAAGAAGCCCCTCGCATAGTGAGGCGCGCTGCTTCTCTCCCTGGTTTCTTTCCGGTATCCCGCTGCTGCTACTGCTGCAGCACTACGGTAGAGGCAGAGGCAGATGATTGAAAGTCCCTTGGAGGGAAGAACTTTTTTGGGGAGAAGCATGGAGGGGAAACATGGAGGGGAAGAACTTTTTTGGGGAGAAGCTGGCTGCAGCCTGCACCCAGCGAGGCAACTACAGGGCTCCAGCTGGTCTCACTGCTTCCGGTAGGGGCAGGAGTAAAACAGCGCACTTGGAAGCACGGTTGCATTCACATCAGAAAAGATTACACACTAGTTAAAACCAGTACGATGTTGCTTTCACACTGCTGTTAAGTGCGGATTTATTGAAAACGGACAGCAAAAAGGTAGGTTTGAGTAGCTTTTCAACACGCATTGCTTTAGTGCGATATTGACTCCATTTAATCGAATTTAAGTGTTCAGACAGGCATGAAACATTCGTTTTTTTTAAAAAATCGCACAAATCAGAACGTCTGAATCCCCCCTAGACCATGGCTGTCTTATAAAACTGCATACACAGACAAGACCTGGAACGGAATTCCATTCGGATTCCATTTTTGACGGATCCAGCCATTCCAACTGATCCGGTAAAACGCGGATCAGAATCCAATCCGATCTGCGTTTCTCTGGAACGATCATATTGAGTCAGCCGCCTACTGCAGATGTGCAAAATGGTGGGACAGTGCAGGGTGCTGCCATTTTATGCATGCACAATGCAGGACACAAAACGACAGTACCCTACCATCGGAACATTGATCGGAATTCTGCCGTGGCTTAAATGTGCAGCAAAATTCCGAGGGATGTTCCGAAAAACACAGGAAATTTCTGGAAAGATGGAAGGGATGTTTTGAGTGCCAACAACACAGGCTGCTGTGAACGTTAGTAGAATATGGAAATAAAGAGATACATGCATGAGATACAGTATTAAGAGCATTTTCCCTCTGAAACTGGATGAGCAAAGGGATTCTGACCGATGTGTGCTTGCAGGAGACTGTGATGGTCATCTCTTTTGCCTGGAAGGTGACCAAATTAGAATACTCCCTCTCCCCCTTCTATAGCCACCAAGAAAGCAGCATCAGCAGCAGCCAGACTTCCACCTGCCTCTCTTGTACAATCTAATGCAATTAAGCAAATGGCTCTGCGTCCAGAAGGAAAGGAGGTGCAGAAAACAGGAAATCAAAGCTGTGAGTTTTTTCACTCCAGCACCTGCCGAGGGACAGAGCAAGCCCCAGATGGTCTGTGCACAGCCTCTCAGGTCTTAATTAAGTTATTAGACACACGCCAGTAGGATCCAAAAGTGCCTCACGGTCATGCTGATTTAGCAGCAGCCCGACAAAGCTAGCAAAGCAAGAGTCCAATGGCAGAGGATACTACTGGCACTCCCAGGAACTGGCCCACACGAGGACGTAGCTAGAATAGGAAGGGACAGGTAATGCAACTGTCCCAGGGCCCACAGCCTGGGTGGCCCACACTCCTTAGAGCAGCTGTATCTCCTCTGTTACTGAGAGAAGAGGAGGGATGCGGGGATTCTATCTTCTGCAACAAGGCCCTTCCAACCTAGCCACACCCCTGCCCCCACCCACCAAAGAACACGAGAATAAGTACTGTTGAGCAATGGAGGGTGTGGGATCTCCCTCCTTCGATGGTTCAAAACCCGTCTGGAGAAGCATCTGTCTGCAATCCTGTTGGCTTGGAGCAGGGGGCTGAATTAGATGACCCTTGAAGTCCCTCCCAGACCTACAGTTCTATGCTTCTATGTCCCTCTCCTTTCTCTTCTCCTTCAGACCATCCATCTCTGCTCCCCTCTTCTCTCCCACAGAACGATGAAGCAGATCAGCTGCCGAGCAAGTCGAGTGACCAGGAGGAGAGTGAAGACTTAGGGATGGGGACTGTAGTTCAGGCAGCAACACTGCGGCAGCTTTCCCCCCTTCTTCTGCAGTGTGCTCACTCCCAGATGCGTCACAGGCAGACCCTGCTTGGCTACGGCTCCAGGGAGGATGCCAATTTTACAGTTCACACCACTCCTGCCCCCCACCCGTGATTAATGGTTTGCTTACAGATGGGAGCCAACATGACCCTGTACCATTATTAGCCCATAGGAGAATGCAATCCTTTCCCCTCCTCTTTAAACATCTCATTTATATCTGAAAGCCTTGCCTTCCACTTGGCTTGTTTACATAGAAAAGTGCCCGTTCTACCCAATTTCACGTTCTGCCCATTGAACCCCATCCACCTCAAAAGCAAAAGACATGCAAGGACACTGACAAGCTGTCTCTGACATCCCCATGGCAATGTGAATGCAGAACTGTTGCAATCAATTTCTCAAAATGGGCCAATCAAAAGCAGCCTGGCACAGGAGATGTCCTCTCAGAGACAGGGAAGCAATTAATATGTTTATCAGAAATGAATTTATGGATCCAGAAAGCACAGATTTTCCTCTGCAAGCTGGGGGAAAAGAAATTAACATTAATTCAGAGCAGGCAATGCTACAAAATTAAAGGTCTCTGCTTTATTTCCAGAAGAGACTCAATTTGGCAGGACACCCTCAACTCAGGAGGGGGCAAATAAACACATGTTTAGTTACATCAAGACTGAAGCACATGCTGAAATTCTTTGTCATACTAGAGCCAGGGGATGTACAGTGGGTGTCTGAACCAGGAACAAATAGAAATATGGAGAGAAAGTAGTTTGAATGGTATCTTTTATTAGACCAACTGCTGTTGGTGAAAATGAGCAAGCTTTCAGGACACACCGAAAATTTTAAATGATGTATATGTACTACTTCTAATTTCATACACACACCGATCAATCCTTCATATAATTCAGTTAACTCATTAAGACATGCAAAAGAAAATAAAAGTTGTCGAAATGAAAATGGAGAATTGTATTGAAATGTGTGATTATTTCTAAGGTAGAAATGGAAGTTGGTATGATGTTTGTAAACTATTAATAGAATAAAATAAGCTAATAATTTGAAAGATAGGAAAATGGAGTAGGAGGTTTGTTTATTGTGAGGGAGAAGAAGAGTCTAAACAGATGGCTTACTAATCAATTGTCTTGCATTTTGAAGTTTGTGTGAGGGCGAAGACTCCTTAACTAGTTATTAAAACCAAAGATTTTAATATTTTAATCTCTTTTGATTTTGAAAAGGAAATGACATAGAGTGTTTGTATGTCATTAGAAATAGATAAATGTTTTAATTTGTTAAAGAAATTTGCAAATGTTATAGAGAAATTTGAAATAGAGAATGTATAATAATAATTCCTCCTGCTGGCACAATGTAATGCTCAAGTATACGTGTATAGGGGTAAGAAAGGAGTAGACAGAGAAACAAATATTTTGGAAATAAAAGCATGTTGTGAAACGGTACCCTGGACAACGTTTCTGTGCTAGCCGAGTATCACCCGGAAACCCTTGGCAAACTGCTCTGCCTGGCGGAGTGGGCCCCGTATGGATCTATTCTCTGTGTCTACGTGCAGTCTGGGGACAACAACATCCGTGTGTGGGAGAATGTGTGTGTAAGAGAGTGTAGGTGTGCCAGTGAGTTTGCATATGACAGGTGAAAAATCTTGTGTGAGAGTGAGGAGTATGTGCGCGTGTGACGTGTGAGACCTGTGTGTGCGTGTGCGTGTGCGTGAGTGAGAGACTGAAGTCATGTAAGAAAGTGCAAATCTTGTTGTGGAAGAGTGCGTGCGTGCGTGCGTGC